>PVHY01004036.1:33503-99277 GCA_004024945.1 Uropsilus gracilis | reverse complement strand
ATTGTTAGCCTCATTTCTTTATGTTTAGGGTGTTGAAAGGAAGTCTGTGACCTGGGCTTGGGGTTATTAAAATCTTTCTTAGTCCTTAGCATGTTAAAGTGAATTCATTAATATGTCTGGTTTGATGCCAGGACAAATGGGAAAGTGGACAGGTAACTTTTAATGGAGATGTGTGGGTTAGAGAATGCATAGGGTCTGGTGTTCTTCCTAGAGGGGAAGCAATGAAGAAACTGGCACCAAGAAGGAAGGCATTGAAAGTAGGAGGAAGGCAGATAGAAAACCAGTTTAATCATTACTTAATCCCATTGTGACTGATTTCTCAGGATCAGTGGTATCTTACTTTCTATACGTTCGATTAAAACCTATTTAAAGTGAACCCATTAGCCACTGGCTCCAAGGTAGCAATTCAGAGGTGATTATTCTTCTCTCAAGCATCTCTGACAAGGAAGACAATAGATTCCAAACTTGAGGGAGTCTAAGTGAACCCTCAAGACATGCACAAAAGTCCTGTGTTAAAAAGACAATGTCAACTAGAGAATGAATCTGGAGCACT
This sequence comes from Uropsilus gracilis, assembly GCA_004024945.1. Taxonomy (NCBI): domain Eukaryota; kingdom Metazoa; phylum Chordata; class Mammalia; order Eulipotyphla; family Talpidae; genus Uropsilus; species Uropsilus gracilis. The sequence goes on along the minus strand of PVHY01004036.1, from coordinate 98,724 downwards.
TCATGATAGGAGGACAAAGGGGATATCCAGAAACAGAAAGAAAGTGGCTAGATGCTCCTTGGTCTTGGTCATCAGCAAGGGAGACACCAAGGAGAGTCCCATTGCCACATGAATCCTGTAAATGGAGAGCTTTGCAGCACCAGGGCAAATGTTGGCATATGGACATGTTCTGTACGAAACTGAGAAAATATAATAACAGCCATTGTGCACTTAGTATTGCCTTAGTAATTGAGTACCTCAGTATAGGTACTGTGCTAAGTCCTAGAAATATTATCTCATTTATTATTCCCAACAACCTCATAAGATAAGCTATTGCTATTATTTCTCTTTAATAGATAATAATTGTGACACAAAAATGTTTATCTCTTGAGTGGGGGAACAACGATTTGAACCCAAGTCTGTCTGGCTCTAAAATTCAGACTCTCTGGGAACCAAATCCCACAATACTATTAAAAATTACTGTCCCAAATGAGATAGGATTTCCACATTTAGCAAATAAAAATACAAGTTGTTCAATTAAATTTGAATTTCAGTATAATATGCCTCAAATTCACACATGTACGTACACCAAAAAATTGTTTATCTGAAATTTAAACTTAACTGTAGATCCTGCACTTTAACTGGCCAGCTTAGAAGGAACTGATCCTTATTAATGGTCATGGGGCTGGAAACATGGAACAAGCAATTCTATCCCTTCACCCAAAATGATTCAGAAGGCTGCTGTAATTTAATTCTTAGACCCAGACCAGCTAGCATGCAAGGCTCAAGAGAAAGATGAATATCCATGAGCCCTGTACAAAAATAGTCTTGTGGGGAACGCAATGTATTTTCAACAAGAACCCCAAACGGATGAAATTGAGAACAATCAAGGGGAAGAAGACAGAGGAAGAGGCAGAATTATAGGTATGACCCATTTCGTTTCAAAAAACTGTTGACCTTTAAAATAATATTTTAAAATTAAAATAATATTTAATATTTAAAAAATTGGTCTATTGAAAGGAAAATAATATTCATAATGTGGTGAGATTCTAGCTAATAAAATCTTGTTTTGCTTCTATATTCATTGTTTTAACTTCAGGATTGCAGAATTAATTATATACTCCTAGTTCATACATGGGCTGTTCATTTTTTATTTACTACCAATTTGTGTGTATTTGTTTAAAGTATAATAAGCATCTGTAAAACCATTGCCCAACCTAGGAACTATAATATTATAGATAATTTATTTTGCCCTTGTAGGAAGCAGAAGGGACAACAGTTCCCAATCTAGGCAGACCTGGGTGGTAGTCATGGCTCTCCTAGTCTTAAGCTAACTGTACAAGGGAAATCAGGTCAAAAGGTAGGGAAGGGCAAAAGCCTCCAACTTAAAAATCACAGGTTCGTATCACCCGCGCCTGGCAGTTGCCACTCAAGTTGCAGTTTAACAAGGGATTTTTTAACAAGCAAAGTTAACCAAAACAAGGAAAGTTAACCAAGAAAACGAAAAGTCCTTAAAGCCACGAGTGGCCAGTCATCTTACCCCAGTCACCATTCTCAGTCCCAAAGGTCCCAAAGACACAGTCCAAGACGGTGCCCTTTTGCCCCTCCAAACCTCAGAGGTTGGCACTTCTGCAAAGTTCAGTCTTTTTCCGGCGTCTTCTCCTTTCTTCTTTTCTCTCAAGTGTCCCACATTGCTCCGCTTCTCCAAGGCTCTTCAAACTTCTTCCACAATTGCTGATGCACAGATCAGCTTTCCAAATTCCTGGCCATCCCCAGGTACCAGCTTTCCATATCACCTTGCTTTGGCGCCACAATCTCCATGCTGGCCACTCTTCTGCCGGAAACCATGGCTCCTCGTCACCTCCAGCTCACTCTTCCAGGAGGCTTGTGCCCAGTCTGGTCACCTGGGCTGCTCTTTACCAGCCTGCCATTCTCTTCTCTTCATTCCCCAAAAGTTCTCTTCTTCACTAGTATCTGCTCCTTGTCTTTTTATCTCTCCGCTTCTGGTCCAACTTCCTGTTCCAACTGCTTCATCTGGCAGGTTAACTGCCACCCCCAAGGGGGAGGGACCAACTGCCACAACCCAAGAGTGGGGGAGGGGCTCCTAGTTTCACAAGTTATTTAATGTCTCTAAGAAGTGATTACGCTGGTAGGTTCTGATATCAGACAAATAGGTTGGATCCTAAATTTGAAACTGGGTGCCCCTAACCCCCCTTGTGGCAGTTAACAATGTGCTCCTTATCCATTGGGTGGTGGCAGTTAGCCCCTCCCCCCTTAAAGGTGCTCCTCCCCCATTGGGCGGTGGCAGTTAGCCCTTCCCCCCCTTAGGTGTGGCAGTTAAACTGCCAGAAGTGGCAGTTGGAACAGGAAGTTGGACCAGAAGCTGGGGGTATAAAAAGGCAAGGAGCAGAGATTAGGGGAACAGAAAACTTTTGGGGAGAAGAGAGAGGAGAGAACTTCTGGAGAGAGAGAGAGAACTTTTGGGAATGGAGAGAAGAGAATGGCAGGTGGGTAAAGAGTAGCTCGAGTGACCAGGCTGGGCAAAAGCCCCCTGGAAGAGTGAACTGAAGGTGACGAGGAGCCATGGCGGCTGGCAGAAGTGTGGCCAGTGTGGAGAGTATGGCGATGCAGCAAGGTGATATGGAAAGCTGGTACCTGGGGATGGCCAGCAATTTGGAAAGCTGATTTGTGCATCAGCAATTGTGGAAGAAGTTTGGAGCACCTTGAGAGAAAAGAAGAAAGAGAAGCTGCTGGAGAAAGACTGGACTTTGCGAAAGTGCCTACCTCTGAGGTTCAGAGGGGCAAAGGAACCATCATTGGACTGTGTCTTGGGGACCTTTAGGACTGAGAATGGTGACTGGGGTAAGATAACTGCCATTTGTGACTTTAAAAAGAAACTTTTCATTTCTTGGTTAACTTTCCTTGTTAATAAAGTCCATTGTTAAACTGCATTTTGAGTGGCAACTGCTACGCGCAGGTGAAACGGACCTGGGGCTTGTTAATTGGAGGGGTTTTGCACCCCCCCCTTTTGGACCCGATTTCAAATTCATCACTTATTAGGCAAGTTACTTAATATTTCTGTGCCTGATCTAGTTTCTTCATTTGTAAAATTGGCGTAGTAACAGGATTGTGAAAGTTAAAATGAGCATCCATGGCAAGCACCTGTAGAAGTGTCTCGCCATAAGAGTTATGCAGTTAATTCTAGATGTTAACAAATTTGTATTAAACATCTCCAGTGCCAGGTATTGGTATATGTACTGAGAGATACAGGAGAGAAAAAAAAAACGATCCTGTTGTAATTTATGCACCAGTGAGAGGAAAGAACAATAATAAATGAGATAATCAAAATGTAACTTACATTTTAGTTATAAGTGATGCTTTATTGCTGCCATAAGGTAAGTAAATAGCACAATGTTTAATATATAATTTGGGAACTAAGCTATTCTTTCTGATTCTTTCCTTTTGCCAGATCTTTTCATCAAATTTTGCCCTCCTTAGCCCACCAGGTTACCCTCCCCCTCTCCCATGGTAACCATTGTCTTTGACCTCATAGTGAGTATCCAGGTAACATGGATTTTCTTCTTCTGGTTCCCAGTACATTTCTTTAGTGTCTTTGGCTACTCTCACTCCTGAGTAGTAATGAATCAAGAAAGAAACCCTACACATGTGGCTGGACAATGCGCTGTGAAATATCTTGGCTTTCTCTTCCTAAGAGTGCCTGTCTCCATCTCTTTCCACAAGCAAAACATGAACTGCTTCTCATTGAATATGTCATTTCTGACTACATGCTGGATTCCTGGGGACTCTACTGTAGCTTCTGACTGTGTTCCCTTCAATGGTGAGTGACAAGCAAAGCTGGAGCCAGCTGTCATGCTTTTATTTATAGTCCTTAAGTCTGTAGGGTCGGGAGAGGTATTGTTAATGTTACAGTGCGATAGCTAATTACACCACCCAGATTCCAAAAGGCATCATTACAAAAATGTCAAATAACCTGATTACCTCAAAGACCAGGATAACAATACTACATACCATTTATAGGACACTTTCATAGCCTTTTGAATGGGGGAAAAAAAGAAAACCGAAGCCTTTTGCTGACTTAATGATCCCACTTGAAGCAGGTAAAAGAAAAAATATAGCTATCAGGGAACTGATAGACATATATTACAAAAGGTTCTTTAGGTAGTGCCATTCTAGGAGCTCAAATAAGCTTAGACTTAGGAAGTACCTTAAGGAATCGTGTAGTCCAGTGCTTTCTAAAGTTACAGTGTTGGTCCATGGTGAAAATTGCTGTTTGTTGAAATATGCAGGTGTTGTGAGTATGGGGGGTAAGGTTGGCAGCTATTCACTTTAAGGAAGGACAGTCCTTTTCTCTATACCATTTCTGTTTTCTAGTGTTTCATGTAGAGTCCTTTCTCTTCTGACATGATAATATTCGTGATAAATAGTATGTATGTATCCCTTATGTGGAATCTGTTTAATCATTAGTATCTTCGCAGATTTGGGAGATTAAGATCTGGACATCTTTTGGGAGACTAGCATTCACTCTCCCATATCTGTGGATTGTATTAGAGGCTACAGAGCACTAAAGCCAAAGGTGGAACTAAGATAGCTGGGGGGGATGACCTTACAATAATGAGATTATCCTGGAGTACCTGGGTGACCCCATCTAGTCACTGGGGCCCGTCAATGTGAAAAACAGGTTAAGAGAGGAGTCAGTCTTAGAGGATGTGACATGTGAAAGATTTGACCAAACACTGCTAGCTTTCAAGGTGGCTATAAAGTAAGGAATGTGAGTATCTACTAGAAACTGGTAAAGGCAAAAAAATGGATTCTACTTTGGAGTTTCTATACAGGAATAAAGCACTGTGGACATCTTGATTTTAGCCTGGTGAAACTCCTACTAGACTTCTGACCTGTAAAACAAAGATAATAAGCTGATCCTATTTTAAATCATTAAATTTGTGGTGATTTATCACAGCAATAAGTAGAAGACTATTAATGCACTTGACACAGCAACATTTAAACATTGGTGCTTCTCTAAATTAATCTACCTGCCACTCACCTGTTTCCCTTTTAAAATATTACTGATCTGGGAAGTTTAAAAGTTGGGAAACGAATAATCTAGTCCAGCTTGACAGTCAGTACAGGAAATACCTCCTGTGACTTCACAATTAGCTCTTCTTGAGGTCACCTTCATGGTCCTTGAAGCATCAGGAAGCTCACTACTCAAAAGCAGCCCTTCCCTTGCAGGGTGGCTCTGATGTCTAGGGAACTCTCTCTTCAACTGAGTCCAACTTTACCTAGTGGACTTCTTGAGTACCAGATGATCCAGTGACTTTCCATTCCACGTGACTTCAATTTCTCTCTTCATTTCTCTACATCTTTCTTTGGTGATGCTTTATCAGTTCTACCTGTATAGCTTGTCAGGTGTCTGTTTCCTATACATTTTTAGTTCAGGTTCTCATTGATTCTCTCTTAAGACTGATAAAATCTCATAAATTGTCACCTGTTTTCAGACTTTCCCCCAATATAACATTGGTATCACTATCAGTTTAGTCTTCCTTGTTTCCTTACTCTTTCCTTTCTCAATTTCTAATGCAACTGTCTGATCAAAAGGTACCCATCCCAACTCCCATTTCTGTGATAATCTGGCTTGGGCATGAGTTGTTAATGGAGTAATAAATGAATGTTTGCAAATGAGTCAGCTCAGAGTTTCTCATCCTCAGCATGATTAGCATTATGGCCAGGAGAACTCTTCATTATGGGGTGTCCTCTGCACTGTAGGATGTTTCACAGCATCCCTGGAATGTACCCATTAGATGTCAGTAGCACCTACCACCACTGTGACAACCCCACATACCTCAAAAGATCATCAAATATTCCCTGGAAGGCAATGCTACTCCTTGTTTCCTTCTTTCCCACACCCCCTTTGATAACCACAGGGTTAATTTGACCCCTCCTCAGAGAACTAGACCTAATGAAAGTACATGCATATTTAGAAGATCCCAAAAGAATTGTTTTAGTGGAATGTTTGCAAGAGTGGATATTTTGGATGCTTCAGTGTCTACTAGACAGGCAGATTCCAAATAAACAAATACTGGCCACTTTTGTTTAATCTGGGAATGCAAGAAAGGAAGAATTAGATAAGGTATACAGGTGTTTGGGTGGGTGGAAGGGAAAGAGCCAATTTATACCTTCTCCGGGTTCATACAGATCAGCTTACCCAACCCTCTAAACACCCATTGATCTTGGGTTCTAGTAACCCCAGTGGGAGCGTATAAGTACCAGAATCAGAACAAGGTGTCAGCTCATTCTCCTGATTCCATGACTTAATTACCATCTTTGGGTTAATTCCCTTGAACATTTTGTTCTGCTCTCAGGAATACATTGCCTTCCAACAGTCTAACTAGTTATTTTTACAATTACATGGCATGTATCTAAACCCAGCAGAGAAAACACTCATTATCAACATTTGATCCTACTTGAGTCTAACAACCTGCAAATGCAGGCATTAAAGTATGAACATGTATATTTGGGAAAATGCATTTTACAATTTAAATGCAGAACACCCTTCTTCCACAGCAGCATCAGAAGTGGCAGGAAGCGCTCTGAAGAGGGGCTTTTTAGGGCTTTTTATAACAACACAATAGAGTTAAGTATTGGTGCTCATATGTTTGCTTGTTCGTTTATTAATGTATTCATTAGTCAAATAAATTTTGAACTCCTACGGGGCGACAAACATTATCTAAGTGCTGGGATACAGCCCTGAGCAAGACAGAGAGAACCTTTGTTCCCATGGCACTCACTGTAGAGTATTAGCAGCACATATGAATAAAATCATCACACCAATGTGCGGTGGCCATGTTCTTGTTCTTATTACTAAAAGGGAAGGCATTTGTATGTTCTGAGACTATATGGTTAATTTAGGTTAGGGTACATACATCGGAGGATGTGACCTTTGAGTAGGTATCTGAGAACAGAAGAGCAATCCCATGCAGAGAGACTAAGCACTCACCTGGGTCTTGAGGGAGGATCTGAAGGAGGATCTGAGGGAGGAGCATCTGATGCATTTGAAGCACAGAGGGACTAGCCTGTTTGGACCATGGCCAGTGAGGGGGCGAGTGCAAGATGGGTCTGCTAGGCACAGAGATCCAACTGTAGAGGCCCTTGTAGGATGGTGCTAAGGAATTTAGATTTTATTTTAAGAACCTTGGGAGGAAATCTTGGAAGGGTAGTCCATATGCTGATTTATGGTTTAAATAGCTTTATCTGGCTGTTGTGTGGACAGTAGACTTCAGGGGACATAAGTGAAAACATGGAGAACATTTGGATGCTGTTCTTGTCAACTAGGTGAGAAATGATAGTAGTTTGCGTTTGAGTTCTGGTAATGGGGGTGAAGAAATTTGTAGACTATGTTTGAGGTGAAATTAATGGCTTAGAGTAGTTTGGGGTTATTTACTTAAATTCTCCAAGCCTCATTTTTGATGAGTGGATTCTAGCACCCTATAGCATTGTACAGATTAGATAAACACATGCAAAGTGCTTATGACTCTTATATGAGTTTGTGCTCCATTGATAAATGGTCTCTGCTATTAATATATTTTAAAAATTATTTCTTGGTACTTTTGCACTCTCATGGACTTTTATATCATTGAATTCCTAATTCACTGTGTGATCTTGGGCCTGTTACCTCACAAAGCATCAGTAGAACTAACAGCTGCCCTGCCTACCTCACAGACATGTGTGCTGGGAATAAATGGAAATAATAACTGAAACTCTCTTTTGAAAACTTACAGAAGCTATTGAATATCAGTGAATAAGTAACATTGGTCATAGAATTCAGTCATCATCATCCCCATCACAAATAATGCAACAGAATCATCATTCTTCCTAGTTTCAGACTCTGCCATTCACCCACATGCCCCTATCAATCATCTAAGGTATTCAGAGGCCTGTCTTGATTTGCAACTCATTTTACATGGTATTTAGCATGCATGACTCTTAATTGAAAAACTAAGTGATCCAGTCACAGCCAGTAAAACAATTTCTAAAACTGAGTACCAAAATAATGAACTTATAGGATGCCTTAGAATCACTCCTGAGATTTGTCGCAGACTGACAAAGAGTTTCAAGTTTGATACTGTGTCATAAAGCACTTGAAAACTGTGAAAAATGCAGCCCATCTGGCGGTAAAGGGTAAACTAAATTCCTAAAGAAAACATTGCTCTTAAAAACTATTATCTCATATTATATATTCTTAAGTTTCATAATTAAAAGCAAAATCATATAAACAATAAGATACGTAGGTCTATTTTCATTCATTGAGACATACTTTTATTTCCAATTCTGTTCAAATTCCTTAATGTCATTTATTAAAATTGAAGTTTGTGCCACCTCAGATGTATGTCACCATACCATACCCACCAGCAAGGCACCCACAGTCCCGTGGAGGACTTTGTTCTGGTCTTGCACCACCTCTAGTAGCCTCAATTTTACAGTCAAATGTCTAAGGTTTGTTTTTGGTTTGACTTTGTCTGTCCCTTTGGTTTTTATATCTTATATCCCACGGATGTGTGAAATCATCTGGTATTTGTCTTTCTTCTTGTGGCTTATTTCCACTCACCATAATCCCTCTACTCTTTCCATATTGTTGCAAATAGTAAGATTTGGTTCTTTTTTAGTAGTTGAATGATGTGACATTGTATAAACACACTGCATTTTCCTAGTCCACTCCACTGTCCTTGGGCACCTGGATTGTTTTCCTCACTGGGCTAGTGTAAGTAGTGCTGCCGTGACCATTTCTTTGAATTAATGTTTTTGAATTATTCAGGTAGATACCCAGAAGTGGAATTGCTGGATCAAAGTAATTTTTTAATGTGGAGTCTGATGCCCTCCTCCTTAGCAGTGAGACTCTTGCCCTCTTTAGTTGATTGACAGGTAGGTATCCCACTTCCTCTTGAGTACTTCTGACAATGGTGAAGTCATTGCTGCCTTAAAGCAGTACCTGTACTTCCTCCTTGTCTGTTTATACAGACCCTATGGAGAGTGTCTCTCCATTTGAGGCATTGCAGCAGGGGGGCCTTTTGACACATGAAGGTGGGGGTGAACGCTAGAGACAAAGGGGAGGGGTAAAGTTGGTAGCTGAAAACACTGTCAGCACTGTAATTTGTCAAGGGTAGTTTCTGAGCACCACTATGTCTTCATCAGATATAAACATTAAGCCAGTATTTTTCATTGGACATCTATTGAACAGCACCTAGTACTGTGCCAGATGCTGGAGACCAAGAGTTGTACAGTCAAGTTCCTTTTCATATGACCTCTGACTAGGACATTCATCGCTGGCCCAGTGACAGCAAGACCTCACCTTCCTCCTCACTTTCCCTTTACACTGTGTATAATTTGAAACCCATTTCCACCGCTCTTACCCAAATTGCTATTTTGTCAACCTTAGTTCTGATTTGTTTCAGGTTAGAGTCTATGATTAATAAGGGAGAAAGGAAAGGATGAAGAGACTAATCCTTGCTCCCTTTCCTACAGAAATGTTTTCCTGATAGCAGGTATAATCCACCTAGTTGGATACGAAATCAATGTAGTGAGTCACAAACAGGGATTTACAAAAATGAATAAAATAGAATAGAAAAATGCCAGTATGTCAGGTAGTAAGGGTAAAAATTGTTTCATGAAACTTTTGTTGTGGTTACCAAATGTATGTTTGTGTTTTGTGGGTCATGAAATAAAATGTATTTCTTTACCACCTTACACCACTCCAGGTAGCTCCAGGACCTGCCCCAGGCCTAGCATTGGTTTGGTCTATGACATTCCTTTATTGCCTCCTGTAGAAATCGATTGTTTCTTGCCTGCTGCAGAAGTCCTATCTTAGGCCTTCTCCTGTTTTTCCAGTCTATCCCTACTCCTTAGACCTTGAAGCTTCATCTGAACCCACCCTCCCCCCATCCAGCTGGTGTCCTATTGAATTGCCATCTGGAATGGGAGCTGAAGGAATCTCTGTTCCCACTATCTCAGAAGGGAGTGATTAAGAAACGTGTCACTGAACTTTCAGTTTGGGGCTGTGAAGACATCCTCCCACAGAAGCATGCCCATGTTGCGGGGTTGGGCCAGTGTTGTACTACAGCCTGAACTTCCAGCCTGGGGCCTAAGTGTTTTCATGGTATGCTCTGCTCCGCTGGCCACCTGTGTGCTGGTCAGACACACATCTTCTTTTAGAACTCATGAGTGGAGAAGTGAAACCACTGGAACAGAGCGTCATTCAAGTGGATTCTTACTTTAACTTCTTGCAGTGACACAGAACATCTGAGTCCTCTTTCATGGGCCATGCAGATGTGCCTTCAGTGACTTGAAAATATGACTGTCTCCCAAAGTGCCAAACTTGCTCCATGGGGAAGATTCTGACTAAAAATAGCTAGAAATAACTAGAGTTAAGTAAACACATGAAACTTGCAGAATGCAGCTTCTGCTGCACACAGAGTAAAGGAGGCCCCACTAGCGCTTTGCTGTTCAGTCATGTATTAAATTTGTCACATTTTTATGTTGTCAATGGATACAGCTGACATCATCAGAGTTGTCCGTTGACTCCAAGAGAGGAATTTGTCCTCTGTTATTCTCTTTGAGCAACATTGCACAAAATTAGATACCACATATTTTCAGTTAACAATGGCAGAGACCTCATATTTTCAGGTAACAACTTTACAGGCGTTGCTTATTCAGTCATAAAAACACCCAAATAAATCCTCAGAGATTGGTTCAGGACATGAGTGAGATCATTGAACACAGACTGTCTTATTTTAGGTACTGACACCAAGTGATGGGACCCTCAGCTACCTACTGATGATCAGATACAGTCCAAACCCTTCAGCCGGGAATACAGCAGGGAAAAATGCAATACCCACAGTTGTACATAGTAGGTGCTCCATAAATGTTGCAGATTTGGTTTCTAGCCCATGACCCTCCAAGATTAGGGCTCATGATAGAGCCAAAATTGCCTCCATAAAACCCTGGGGTAAACAATAATGTATATATATATATATATATATATATATATATATATATATATATATATGCACATATATAGATGCAAAATTAAAAAAAATTAAATTAAAAAAACAGCCATCACAGAGTTAGCTAACATTCTGTGTGGACATCTCTTCTATCCTTTTCCTCATTATACAGTCCCAGAAATAATACAGTACACTGGATTTGATGTTTATCATTCCTGTGGTATTTGAAACTTTTAAATCACACATGAGTAAATAATATATTATTTTGCATGGTTTATAATTCTGTAATTATGGTATTGTAATATTTATACCTTTTTTTTGAGACTAGGTCTCGCTATTTTTGCCTGTAGAACCGCAGGCTCTCGTTGCCCATGGTACCACAGACTCAAGCAATCTCCAGCCTCAGCTTCCCAGGTAGCTGGGATTACAGGCGCGCGCCACCATGCCCAGCTGTGTTTTGGGACTAGGTCTCACTGTGTTGCCCTGAGCGGGACTTGAACCGCGATCCCTAGCCCCAGCCGCTTCATAGGCTGAAGCTTACAGGCACAAGCCACCGTGCCCAGCTACATTATTTTTAACTTGTTTTCTTCCCACAATAAACAAACAAACAAACAAATAAATGAAATAAACAACCCCCCCCCAATTGTCTCCCATAATTCCCTAGTGGAAACTGGAGGCAGCCACTGTAGCCACATTGTTCTTTCTATGTCTGACATGCTTCCCACTCACGCCCGCTGCTGAGCATTTGTTCATGCTGTGTCCCCATCCTGGAATGCACTTTCCAAATGTCTACTATTCCAATTCTTGCCTACCTTTCAAGACCTAGCTGAAGCTACCTCCTCCATGGAACTCTCGGTGCCTGTCTCATCCCCAAGAGACCCACTCTTCCGCAAGTGCCAGCAACCCTTGGAAGGATGCCTCCATTTTGGCTCTTGATCATAACGTGCTTCGATCAAGCTGTGATAGACGTCCCTCACACATGTGAGGATGAACCGTCAATGGCCAAGAGCTTTTGGAGGGTTAGGAAGCACATAACATATGTTCTGTTCATTTTGTCTCAGGATCAGTATAATATGGTTCATGCCATAAGTGCTTAATGAGCTGATGACATAAATTGGTTTTGAAAAGCAGTCTCCAGTTCTGTTTCTGAAGTCACTGCTGACTCAGTCTGTGACCTTGATTTTACCTTTTTTCGGAGCTCTCACTCCTTTCTAGAATACTGGCAAGGACAGTATTTATATATTCTAAAGAGATGTTTTGTGGATTAGCCATAATGAGCATAAAACATGTAAAAATATGAAGATCTGTAGGAACCCTATTATTATAGGAATAATAATAATTACAGCTGCACTTGGTTAAATGCTCCAGAAATCATATAGAAGACGCCTTCTCTGGGGGAAAAAGCAGCCAACTGTACCAGCAATTAGTCAATTATGAGTATTTAATTTTATTTTATTGCTTGCAATTTTTGTTTCTGTGCACAATTGTGGTCTAGTTGCCTCTTTTGCCTTTTAAATGGAATCTTTGATGATGCTGGTTAGAGATCAATCTTTTCTGGAACCTAAACTCCCCAAAGCAATGTTATAGACTGAGTGACCCAACGACAATATTCTGGTATGTTTCATCGCTTCACCCTTCCCACTTTAGCCAATGTTCTGTCCTATGTTGATTATCATATATCCCTAAGGGGTATTGGTCATAGAGGTCTGTGGGTGGTGTCAAAAATACGTGTTAGCCAGGCAACAATGAATTTGAGGGTCCACTAGTACAGAGTCATTTGACAGTTGACTGAAAGAGAGAAAGGAAACAAAACATCTATTTCCTTGGTTGTAAAAAGGATCTTTTGGTGTCTACAAGAGGCTTGGAAAAGCTTGGAAAAGCAGGCCCTTAAAAACATCGATGAATCTTTCCACCTGCAAAACAGATACATTTAATTTATTCAGGGCAGCTTTGATGTATTCCTGGCTGGAGACAGATAGCTCTAGATAGTTCTGTCTTCATTAAGACTCTCCAACTGGAAGACCTATTAAAGGAAGTGTTCTTTGAGACTCATTCTGTGTTCCCAGCTTTCTCTTTATTCATCTGACCACCTGAATCATTCTACACAATACATTTCTATAGTGTGTTCTGAGATTTCTAAGTCAAAATTTCTGTGTGAACAACTGATCATTTCTCTGAGTAGAGTGTGTGAGTATATTTGATGCAAAATAGTTGAATGATAACACAATTTCCCTTCTCTTCTATTCAGCTAATATAAAAAAACATTATGAATACATTGTCACTCATTAGACAAATATTTATGTGCCTGGTCATCAGAATTTGAAAATAGGAAGGAGGTTTTTGTTTGTTTTTTAATATACAGTGCTTGACATTCATCAGCTAGCAGGCACTGACTTTCTTTTCTGGAGGTTGTATGCTGCCTGTTTATATATTATGAGATTTTTGTTGTGTCTTTTCTCTGAAGATCTCAACATGGGGCAGCTTTGGAAGGATTATAGAGAATATACTTTAAAGGACAGTTTGAGTACCACAAAGCATTTCTTTTCATGAATGCAGCTCTTGCTGTCAAAGTTTTGTGACTTCCTCTTTGGTGGATTCACCTACTTTCTCACCCTGTCCTGCTCCATCCCTTCCTCTCCTCTGCAGTCACCCCAAAGACAAGCAGGGTTTGCTTTTGAAGAACTGGAAAAGTAGCTGGTGTCCCCCAGTTTTCAGCAATACAAGTGACTGCTCTGGGATCTGCCACGCAATGAGGAGGTATTGTTTCCAACTGCATTACTTTCCTACATTGTTTTTCTTTACTGTTCAGAATTTTAGATTTTTCCACTTTTGCTTTTCCCCTCTTTTTTGGTCTTTATGACTCCAGATTCTGATTATGTATTCAGCATACACCACAGGGTGCCAATTTACTTTTATCAGCCCATTAAAAGGGCAAATAAACCTTTGTTTTTATAAGAAGATAAAGGATCAGTTATCCTGGCCCTCAAAGCATATTTGCTATTAGAGCTTACAATCCAGTTATGTGTCTTTAGAATAGATTTTGCCATTTGCACCCTCTCACCTTATTTCCCAGCACATCACTGGTTGCTATGACATACACATTGGTTAATGAATGTCGTAGCTCTTAATGAACAGTTATTACTTATTAGCAGCCATTGTCTTATTTGTGTTCTAAGTTCTCATTAGGAGAAGGTCGAGCACTCAGGAGAATATACTGCTCTCTTGAAGGGTCCTGGAATCCTAATATGGTGCCACAAAGAATGAAATGATCAGAAACGGGCTGTAATTGAATTCTCACCCAATCAGTTTCAGGGAGTTGGGATGGCATTGCTTGCTTCCTGCTTGGAATGTAATTTCCTCTAAGAAGCTCACCCTGGCCCATCCCACAGATTGTTATTACCTCTACATATCACTTTACCACTCCAGCTATAATGTCACCGCCTGCATCCCAGAGTCCTGTGACTTGGATTCCAGGAGAGAAAGTTCAACTCCGGGTGGAGGCCTTGGGGAGCAACATGAGGACCAGTATGCATACTGGGCACAACTATTGCTGTTTGTGGAAGGGATGAACTCACAGACAAAGAGGGAAGTGGCTAGAAATCCCCTGCCCAGCTGAGGCCAAAATGGCAGGCTAGTGTGTGAAGGGACCAGTTGGAATTCCATGACTAGGCAGACTCCTGGCAGCCAGGTGGTAGCATCTGCGAAAGTGGATGCTCATAAGAAGGAGAGCCTGGGACAATGGTATCATTTTCACCAACTAAGATGGCATTTCCCCCCTAGAATCCCATGGTGTTACTCATGAAAATGGACCGAAGCAAAAAGAAAATGAGTGGAATATTTCTGACTATAAAACAGGTGCTGTTATTTTCCTAATTTTTAGTGTAGTCTTTTCTTTCAGAAGAGGAAAACATGAAAAAAGGGAAGTTGTAGGAATTATTCATAGAAGTGCTTCTAGTTCCTATCAACAAGCTAACAACTTTATATAGCTAATGCTGCGACTCATACTTACTATTCATGGCTTCAACCTCTGATCATCAAATTCCCTGGCAGTAGACATCCTGCTCATTCTTTTCATTTCTAAATCTTAAGCATAAAAAGACTTAGGTAGGGATAAAGGCAGAAATATTAGAAATAGCTCTTCAAGAGAGGTAAGAAATCATTGATTTCTGCATACTTGGTAAATGTAAGCAGATTTCTCAGCCATTGAAGGTCAGCAAATTCTCAAGATATCAGATGTATTTTCAGGGCTTGGGCAAAGGGAGGTAAGTCATTGAGGGGTGGGACAGCTGGAAATGTGGGTTCCCAGTGTGTTAGTCCTGAAGGCTAGAGAGTCAGAAGAGTCCTGGGAGATAAGGGCTCAGAGCAGTCAACAATGTTCCCAGTAATATCCCATTTCAGAGAAAAAGAGGTTGAGACTCAGAGAAGTAACATGACCAACTGTAGGGTAAATGAGTTTTTCAGGAGTTTTGCCCTTCTGCCATTGACCTCTATGACCAAGTACCTGTGGTATTGTGCCCTCTCTATGATTGTACACCTGGGCCTAGTGGGTGCCTGAGTGGGCTCACCTGGATCTTGGAGGAGGCAATAAAGTGTGGCATCACCCCAGGATGAGGGAGAACACACCCCAGGGTGACAGAGAACACACAGAGAAGAGAGCATGAGAGGTAGCACAAGATGTGAGAGAAGGAGAGAACGCCAGAGAGTTCAGAGAAAGAATGTGAAAATTCCTGGGGGTCTGGGGTGTTAGGAGGCTCTTGCCTGGCTCCCAGCTCCCTGGCCCTGACCCTGCCCTACCCTGACTTGCCTGGTGTCTCTGTGTAACTACTAGAACCAATAAAGAACTTAGGCGTATTGGGATGTGTGCACTATAACTTTCACCATGACCAGGCCTCTTCCCTAACAATAGGCGGGGAGGATGGCTAGGGTATGAACCCAGAACTAGCTAAAATG
The DNA here is from genome assembly GCA_004024945.1 of Uropsilus gracilis. NCBI lineage: Eukaryota > Metazoa > Chordata > Mammalia > Eulipotyphla > Talpidae > Uropsilus > Uropsilus gracilis. Next base: position 82,780 of record PVHY01004036.1, on the reverse strand, counting down.
CCCTAACAGTGAATGTGCTGGGTCTGTGACCTATGACATTTAGAAGGCTTTAAATAAGGGGTGTCTCTATGCTTAATTATTTAAACGAGGCAGGCCTGGGAATGGCATTGAAGATGAGCAGCTAAGGAGCACACTGTGGCTTCCATGTAATTATAAAGACTTAAATGGATAGGGTAATGATGTGGCAAGTAACCAAATCATAGTTTAATAGTAACAATTTTTAAATTTCTAATATTTAATTTCATTATTTACACTGAGGTAAATTGGTTTACAGCATTGCGTATGATTGAAACATCTAGTATCACCCCTCTTCAGATGCATCTCCACATCGGAGAACCCTAGTCCTTCACCATAAGGCATTGGGCCTCCTTTTCCTTTTGCTCCCCAGTCCTTTGCCCCTACCCCACCCTCACTCCCCACCACTATCAATTCTACAGTCAGAATTCTAGGGTTTGCTATTGGTTTGGTTCACAAGTTAATTTTAACCACAGATAAATATAGGGAATTGGGTTATAGGCATGCAGGACTCCAAACGCCTTAGGGGGTTAGCACTTGTGGCATATAGTTTTAAGTGCTTAATGGACAGGGTACTTCTACTGAGAGCTGGAAAGGGATTAAGGCCTGGTCTCTGCCTGTTGACAATGCTATGCTTATCCTTTTCAGCAGACATATGTGAAATGCCACCATTGCCTTATATCTATTTTAAACTGTGGACTTATTTTCAATGAACAGCTCTTAAAATCTACTCTTTGAATATAGGGTTATTTTGTCTTCAGGTGCCAAGCAAAAGGGTGAAGCTGTGACTTTACTGAAGAATAAAACTGACTCTCTGTCTTGGTGTATGGAATTGGTAGATAAAATAGCTCTTTAATCAAAGACGTGGTTTATGAATTATTTTAATAGGTCCAGATGGCTCTGATGCCTTCTTTTTACTACACCATCTTTCTGAACAAATAAAATATGCTGGACATCCTGCTGCTTTGTGAAAATGTCTAAATGTCTAGACTCTGAGAGGGGCAACTCCAGGATAAATGAGTTTTCAGGGATTTTCTTGCCCTTACACCATTAGCCACTATGACCAGCACCTGTGGGGTTGTACCCTACCCATGATGGTACATGTCTGGGCCCAGGGGGCATGTGAATGTGTGGGTGGGCTCAATTGGGCCTAGGAGGACAGGACTTAAGGAGAGCAAGGAGGGGAGAATGCCTGAGAGAAGAGGGCATGGAAAGGAGAATGTGAGGGGGAATTCAGAAGAAGTTGAGAGAGGGGAGTCAAGTAGCTGTTTCTTTGCTGGATGTTTTTCCCCTGTTCATTATTAAAAATTCTATAAAGATAACTCCAAGGGCTTTGACATTCTCTAGCTGCTGGAAATGATGATGTGCCTACCCAGATTGGGATGGTTTCAAAACAGGCAATATAGGAGAACTGTGATAGCACTGGGCTGACTGTTCTTTCTCATATGCTATCTAGAACGATCTCTTCTCTCATATATAGACCATCTTTTCCTGGATATTTAAGTCACCCTTTTATTTCTTAGCCTAAATCATGACTTCCTTGGGCAGGTTTCTCTTTTCTTTTTCTTTTTAAATTTGATTGTATATATATTTTTCTTTTATATCATTGTCTACCCTGGGGTTCTCCCACCACCTTTTCACCTGTGAAACATGTAAATTTCATGTGCCCATCCCTCCCCCGATTTATCCTCCTCTCCCTCTCTTGCTCTGTGCCTCAGTTCTGTTGATAGTTTTAAATTTTTCTTGTCCGTTTGATTGTTTTCCCTGTATCCCTCATATAAGTGAGACCATCCCGTAGTTCTCTTTTTTCTTTCTGGTTTATTTCTGTTAGCATGATTCCTTCTAGCTCCATCCATGCTGCTGTGATTGACATAAGTTTGCCTTTTTGATTGATGAGTAATATTCCATTGTGTTTATTGTCTTGGTCAGGATAGAGAGACTTTGCAACATCTTGTATTTATCTTACATTGCTTGGATCATACTTATGGGTAGTCATTTGTTTAATACCCTTCTCTTCCAGATCTAGAAGGACAGGGCTAGGGACCACTTGTATATAATCCACCCCAAAATTTAATATAATGCCTGATACATAATAGGTACTCAAGAGATCTAGTTGACAGAGTAGCTGCCTAGATTGATGAATAAAGAATAAGTAACAGCCCAGAGGTCTGGATTCTGATCCCAGCACATTGTTATTTCCTGGATGTATGTTCAGAGATTATGTCACTTGACCCTTCTAAACTTTAATCATCTCACCAGAAAAATGAGAATTCAATAATCTCTCAGGTTCTTTCTAGCTGAATTTTTAAGATTTTATTTAGGTCAGGTTCTTGATTGTTATTCTTTTGAATATTGGGAAATATTTCAATGGGACTACTTGGGGTGTGCTGTCTATTCCCAGGGATCTCCAGCATGCTAATATTTTGAACTGTCATTGGCACAGTTTTAATTAGAGGACTCCTCTTCAAATGCCTTGGAGATAGGTCAATGTTGATCTGTTTGGGAAAAGACTAGCAATTTGCCAACTGCAGACTTCACATGACTGATCACTCCCTCTTTGCTTTTACTTCTAAGATTAGGTGCTTTCACATGGAGAGCTTGTTTGGAACAAAAGAAAATTGTTTAAACAAGGGAAGAAAGTCTCTGGTGGTAAGTGCTTATAAGCAAACAGCTGCTGGATTTTTTCTGATGTTTTATTTCCTCAGTCAATCAAATAAGCAGTTCTGGTTTCATTAGGGGCCCCAGCTGGACCATAGAACTGGGAACTCCAAGATGTATCATAGCCATCTTTTTATCCACAGCAGCCAGCAGAGTGCCAGGTTCTGAGTAGGTGTTCAAAATGTCTACAGAATTAAATAAGGTGACAGCTGGGAGGCCTTTACACATAGGTTGAGTAGGCAATTGTCCCGTGTTTTTGTTATTTTTATAATCCGTACCCAGTTAACATTCCAGAATGATCTAAAGCAGAGCTTTCTACATGATATAGTTTGGGGGCCACCAAAATGTCCTTTATACCCCCCCCAAAAGCTACCCTTCCAGCTTACTCAGGTGCTAGAAATGTCTACCAAGTTGCTTTAGGTTGACCCTGAGATTTCATTAAAATGAAGGTATTATATTTGGATCAGCTGAGATATTAATGATCATTAATGACTCAGAATTTATCTTTGTATTTAGCTAATGTCCTTGGGGGCACGCAACACAAGCTGGGTTCATTTTGATTAAGACCTTAGAGTGAAATTATGAAAAATGCAAAACATGGGGTGCTTATTCTGCAGATTAGGACACTATCACAATACACTTCCTTCAAGTAGCCAAGATTCAGTCTGAGGGTATTGGCCTCCCCCCACTTGAAAGTGGCACCAAAAGTTCAGTAAGATGCTAAAAACCATCTGGTGCTACTCCACAGTTGGAAGGAAGACCTTGTGTCTGGTCTTAAGAAAGCATGAGCAATGAAAAAGCTGGAAAGTTGTCCTTCAGTATAGGAATTGGGAATTCTTTAGTTTCCCTCCCCCCTAAATCCTCTCCTGAACTTCACACATTTGGTAAATACTGCTATGTTTTAGGAGAGTCTCAAACTGATTATTGATCCAGACCTTCTGGGCAGCTTTAGTTCTTATGACACACATTTTTGTATATTAAAATAATAGTCAAAATGGATATAATTTGATGAATGAGCACTCACTATTTTTCAGACACAGTGCTAGGCCCCTAGCTATGTTATTTCAACTATCTGTTCCTTTTAAGTTCAAACTGTATGATCTTCCTCTCAAGCCATAATAACTCATCTTACTAAACCCATGGCCATCTCTTCTACCTCCAGTTGAGTATCATACACTGGGAAACTGTGATTAACCAATCAGCATTTAGGGAAATCATGGTATGCTCCACATGATACTAAGTGCTATGGAGGAAACTCAATTGGAAAATATCCTTCTAAATACCTTACTCTGAAAAGTGACATTTGTCTTTATAGTTTTTCTTTCTCTAGTTCTTAGGCAGAGACATAGGCCTCCTAAGTAAGCCAGTTGACTTTTCGTGGTGTTGTCTTTTCATCTATCCATTCATATATTTATTTCTTCATTTAGTATTTACTTTATTGAGCATCTCCCATCTCAGGTACTGCAGTATGTGCTGGGAAATAATACATGTAGGAAGCCATGCTCCCTGCCTCAAGTAGGTCATGGCTTACATGAACAAGGACCACAAGAAAGAGAAGGGGAGGGCTTGGGGAGATGACCAGCTGGATAAATGTCAAGGGAGTGAACGCCACCTCTCTCCTTACACACCGTACTATCTGGCAGGGTTAGGCAATATAGACATTATTTCAAAGTTGCATTTAATGGACAGTCCTTATAGATACAAAAGAGCAAAAAAGTAAATGCAATGATATTCATGGCACACTGGTAATAGAATGAACATATTACTAGCTTTTCAAATAACTCATAAGATACCTCAGGGTCTTCTACATGTGCAGGGTTATCATGATGAGTGTATTATAAGCAGTGAAGAGGTAGGGTGGCAGAGTGGAAAGGGCATCACTTGTGAAGAGAGAACCTGACTTATAGTCTAAGCAATACAACTCTGAGTGAAACCCTGGATCTCAATTTCTCCACCTGTAAGAAAGAGAGGTCAACCTCTAATCTCATTTTCCAACTCTTAGAGTTTTCCACTGCTAATTTTCACTACATAGCATGGAGACAGACAAAGCTCAGGTGAGTTGATGGCCTAAACACAGAGTTGCCAGCATTTCACCTTCAGTGAGACATTCTTCCTTTTGAATTAAGCAGACATGTCACCTGTGGTGATCAGCTTCAATCAAATGTGTGCCCCATTTCATAATACGTGTTATATAATCACACCAACTGCTCTGCTGACCTCTGTTTTGAACTGCCCTCCTTCTCTGGCAACCCTAACTTCTTCACTCCATCAGCAACATCCTGATGTTACAGATCTCTGGCAATCCAGAGGAGCCTCCCTCCTTCTGTAGCCCTGCTAGGACAACTGCCTGGTTTGTGCCTTTGAACTGGTTATAGTTTCCATGTGCTTGCCTAAATGTTGAGAAACGGAAGTGAAAGTAAATGTTGTTGGATATGGTGAGGAATTGTCATTAAAACTTAGACGCAGATTCAGACATCTGCTTTTGAATAGATCCTTAACACCAGAAGGCATGACAGAGGCCAGGCACTGAGCAAAATGGTGTTATTAAATCTCTCCATAAAAAAACTCATGCTTGGTTCACCTGCCAAGTGCTTCTTACTCTAAAAATTATCCATGCTAGCCCCTAACCAAATGTCCAGCTACCAACATCATGGTCTCATGTCACTGGACCCATTATCTAGCTTTGGACTCACCCCCAGGATGGTAGTGTTTCAAACCACTGGTTGGACAAGTTCCGTTGGCCCTTTAAGGCATGCCCCAATACCCTGGAACTCAGTAAATGTGCAATAATATAATTTACCATAATGTCCTTTTCCATTTCAAGCAACCCAACTATCTGTGATTTCCAAGTCCCCAGCTCACTCTATTTTATGGAGGGTATATTTAAAATGATCAACTGAAATGGCACCATAAAATGTCTCCTCCCTGTCGTTGTTATCTCCTCATTGACAAGCATAAGGCATCTCCATGGAGCTGACTGCTCAAAGGTTTAGGACAACAGACCCATTCTATTATGATAATAATTTTCATTCTTCCTTTCTATCTTCTGTTATTGCTATCAAAGTAATTTTTCCTATGAGGTACCAGAGAGACCACAGGAAAAACTGAAAAGTTCCAGTCTCTAAAATAGAAGGAAAGTGTTAACAAGGAAAATAAAATGCCATAGAATGCAGCTTCTTCCTCACACCCTATATCTTTACTTATAAGTCATTGGCCAATTGGCTTCAGTAATGTCACTGAAACCCAGACTGTCTCTCCAACTTACATTTCCATTGGCTGAAATGGGACTAGTAGAGCAAGGAAGAAGACCTAGATGCAACTTTACATCCCAATACTTGAACCCTTTAACTCAAAATACAGCAATAACATAAAAGAAATATTCTGCCTCCCAAAGTAGTTCCCTTCATGTGGTAAAGAAAAAAATTCACTGTGGTGTACAGAGACAATATGATACAAAGTTGAACAAAACTGAGCAATTTTGTTCAACTTTGGGACTTACACATAGTTAATTGGTAGGCCAATTCTAGGCCTACCCTCTCTTGTTCCTAGGATATCTATGTCTATCAAATAGTAGGTGCTCAGTTAAGTTATCATTAACTGACTTATCAACATTTGAAGTCTTTTCTTCTGGTTAGCAGGTGATATGAAATCCATTAATCAGCTAGGTAATATGTCTTGAGTGTTGTCTTTTCATTTAGCCTCACTAGTTCATTAATTTAATTCTTCATTCAATATCTACTTTATTGGATACCTCCACTCTCAGGTACTGCATGCTGGGAGATGAAGGTGAACAAGCCATGCTCCTTGCCTCCGTAGGCCATGGTTTACATGAACAAGAGCCACAGGAGATAAAAAGGAAATGCTAATTAGTGACTGTCACATGAATCATGATCTAGCTGAGAAGGGAATCTGAACACATTAAATAATATTAGAACAACAGGAGATATTGTGAAATCAAGCATTAAAATATTTAGACTAGACAAAATATAGGAGTCAGATTTCAATGAGGGAAAGGGGCCAGAGAATGGAAAGCTGTGTGGGTTTCAGGAAGTCTGGAAGACTTAATGAAGGAAGACTGATTAGAGAAAGGCAAGAAGGCCCTAAATCCAGAATTTTATTAATTCAAACATTAGGTTTTCATGAACATATGAAGTACAAGCTAAAATACATCCTGAGTGTGTTGGGGGGGGATGGAGAGAAGGGTGGTAGGGAGCTTATGGTAAGACATGGAGTTCAAAGTTGCAGTAAGTATCTTTTAACATACCCCAAAGTATTAGCTCTTTTCTGTCCTCATATGTAATCAATGATTAATTGTATAAAAGAATGTATATATTGTACTCTTCATTTTGGATCAGAATGGCTGTTCTCTGCCTGTTAACTTGTGATTTTTAATGTCTTGAAGAATAATATTGTTGCAATTAGGGGGGAATTACCATCTCTCCTCCTTCAAGAGTCCAAGTTGAAGTAAAAAGTGCCAGTTCTAGTCTCTGTCCAAGTTAGTAGCAGGCATGACTGTTGATCAGCAAGATACCACAGAGATCAGTTGAACCCCCAACACTTTGCCCTGAAATGGGTGGTTGTGTGCAGAGATAATATTCTTGGTAGATTTAGGATATTGAGCTTTCTGAACTCAGAATGTTTTCAAGTCAGTCATGCAATTACAATTTTACTGATATTCTCAAAACTCTTTGGTATACCTGGGAAACCTGGGAGGCAAGGTTTGAAAAACTGCAGGTAAATGATAGAGAATGGGAAAAATATACAGCGGTGATTGTAGTTGTATATGGATAGTAGAGTTTTGCATGAAACCCTTCCTTCATTTTCTAAACTTCTTGTACTGTTCATATAATAATGACGATTCAAATGGCTGGCTCCCATACTCATTTTCAGTAGATCCAACAGTAATGTTTTCCTCTTTTCTAGAAACCAAGAAAAGGGAAAGATTATAGTGTGTATCCCTTCCCAAAGAATGGAACTACTATTGAAAGCATGCCAGAATTTTGAATTTTAAAAGGATATTCTTTATCAAAGGATATTAAACAGATTATTCTGGGTTGAATATGAAAGGTAATCTTTCAGGATTTCATGACTAAAATGGAGGTCAAGAGATTAAGATGGATTATAGGTGAAAGGGGGCAAGAATCAGGAATGCCATTAATTTAAATTTTTATTTATAGAGGAGTTTGGAATGAATTAAACCTCTTAGGTCCCAGCTTCAAGACATATTACTGAATCTGATTCACAGAACAGTATTTTCAAGCATGCTGGGCTCAATTGCTATTACATCTTAAAAGTTATTGCTTGCTGTATTAAATAATTATCACAATAATTGAATTATCCTATTTGTCAAACATTAAAATAGAAAAAAATGTCCTTGGTTTTATCTGAGAAAAGAAGTTTGAAATGCACACTTCAAAACTTGTATTTGCTGGGAATAACGATGTAACAGTTTCAGGTTCAAGAGATGGAATGCACATACATAGCTTTTGATTTTCCCAATTGCTTCTGTAATACGCTGACTACAGGGAAGAAAAAGAAATCCTTTATATAACTCAATTTTTGTGCTTCTGACAGGAATCCCAAGATCCAAAAATGGAAGAAACTGCCCATTTAGCAGATGTTCTTAAGTCACCCATACTATGACTAATTTATTCTATAGCCATTTAGTGAATACTTGTTCTCTGCACACAATGTGCCAGGCAAAGAAAAAAAGAGTAGTATTAGCTCACCTTTATTGAGTGCTTATAAAGCGTCAGGCACTTTAAGTATTTTATATATGCATTATTTCACTTAGTCTTCCTGAAACATTCTTACCCCAGTTATGCAGATGAGAACACAGGCTTAGAGATGTTAGTTAATTTATTCAAGATCACACAGCTAGTAAGTATGAGAGCTGGCATTCAAATCCAGGTCTGTATGATTCCAGAGTCTGAGATATGAAACATGAAAGCAGAGGCAAAAGCCCAGCCCACAAAGAACTCATATCCACCTAATTGTAACACAATGTGCATGAATGCTAGAGTTATATTCTGTAGAAAGTTCAGAGTTCAGAGAAGATCAGAATTAATTCTGCCTGGAAATTTTACAGGAGATGGTATTTTAGTTGGACAAGGTGACATTTTAAACATATGAGTTGAAACTGAGAAGGAAAGAAGATTCTTCCAGCTTGAGGTAGTAGGAACTACAACTTTGAGATATGAGTCTGCATGGCATAAGGAGTAGTAGAACATAGGACAGGTGGGATGGAGGTGTTGGGAAGTGGTAGGAATGCCAGAAGTAAAACTAGAAAGGTAAAACAGGCTCAGCTTGTTAAGATAGCTTGGATGGTATGGGGTTAAGGATTAGATTTATTCTACAGTTAAAGGTAAGCTTTATCTTACCTTTTTCAAAACAGTGACAGTACCAAGCAAGTCTGTGTTTCCAAGAGAAAGTTCTGGGAGAAATGAAGAGGATAGATAGGGGGTGAGAAAGAGATTGGAGATGACAAATGAATTAGAAAAGTACTGTGTCAACTGAAACAGTACAAGAGGGAGAACAAATTAGAAATGGGTATGAGTTATAGATGGAACTCCTGGTGAAGCTATCTGAAGAGAGTTGGCTATACGGGTTTGAAATTTCAAAGGCTGATTACGACAAGAGATGAAGACTTGATTCATGTAAGTTGTATCATGGGAGCATTTGTAAAATTAAGAGCTATGAAAAGGTCTATAATTTTCTCCTGGAAACAGAAGGAAAAGCCTAAGAAGACAATGAAAATAAAAGCAGAGAAATGGGAAGACAAACTGGAGAGACTTTGTCACAAAGATTCAATAACTAAGAAGGGTAACTAACATTGTCAAGTAATGTGGAGATATCAATGAGAATGAAGATTGAGAGTTGACATCATGTTTTGGTTATTAAGGAGGTCATTAATATCTTAATGAGAGAAGTTTCAGCAAAGTGATGAGCACAGGAGGCAAATTTTAAGAATGAATGGAAGATGAGGTAGTGGAGGCAAGGTGATTAGATATTTGCTCTTCTAAGGCTCTTGGCGAGGAATGGAAGAATGAGTTCATGTAATTTTAGCTATTTGACCATGGATCTACAACAAAGCACCTTTTCACTTTTCCATCCTTGAAATGTACCTAAACCATATATCATTAAAAAGCCATGCCAGATTCTATATTTTTTGAGCCTGTATTTTAAGTTCTCAGTAGTTTGGAAATTTTTCATTTAGATTATTATACTTCCTTTCACCCCTATCTTGCCACAGAGAGTTGGGAAATGTTTCTGGTGGAGTGTTTCCAGGATAAAGCTATCTTATGACCTTGAGAGATCCTCTGTTTCCTGTAGAGTGTTCACACTGTTCTTCTGAGAGTAAAACCTCCTTTAGAAGTTCTACATTCTGAAAAAGCATTGTTGATAGGATGCTAGTGGTTTAAAAGGCTCATATCTTTTTGAAAATAACCCAGAATATTTAAATTTGACATTTATAAATCCTTGGCATGGTAGCTCTTAACAAATCCAGAGCTCAGGAATGTTTTGACAGATTAAGAAAACGCTAGGATATCACTATATTGTTCTTCCTGGACAATGAGGCATTGGTTCTTGCTGTGGTGTTTTAAGGGCCATTATGTGGTTTGTGTGTTAAATCGATACCTTATAAAAGTCCTGCACAACTGTTGGCTTATTATTTAAAGGAAGGAAGAATCAATTCCTTAAGTGTCAAGGACATTCTTGACAAAGAGTCGATTGGAATGGGCAGGCTCTGTGCCATGAAAAAGTCCAGTGAAATGGAATGTTGTGCATCGTGCTTATGGATTCCTTCCAGACCAGTGGGAGCATGCCAGGTTGCCCATATTTGCTTGTTGAGTTTCTCCAGCTTGTAAACAGAGCAGGCCAGCCAGAGCTGGGATCAGGTTGCTCATTTAATGGCAAAATAACCCATATCGCAATAATAAACAGGTCCCTATAGCAGTGCTGGGGAGCCCCACGGGTAGACATGAAGTTGTAGGTCAATGGGTAAATTGGGTAAGGCAAGATATTAGGCTGTTGAGGAACCCAACGGTTAGATCTGATGGTGTGTGGTATCAGAGATGAAAATGGAAAAAAAAATAGGGTCGCCCTGATATCAAGAGTGACCCAGTTATTGTCAGCATATTGATGCTTAGAGTAGCAAGAGATCTTAGAGGTCATCTAAGTGATTTGTGATTGTCAACCATGGAAGCATTTTAGATTCATTAGGGGAACTTTTAAAAAGTAGCAAGGCTCAGGCCTCACCTCACATCAATTAAATCAGAACCCCTGGTGAGAGGATTAGTATCAGTAAACTTAAAAAGTCCCTAGCTGATTCTATTATAAAATCAGGGATGTGAGCCAAGGATCAACATTGCCAATTTTAAAATGGGGGAGGGTCAAAGTGGAGAGGTTTCTGTTAGTTCCTCTGGCTGGTGATGATAGGTTCAAGACTAAAATAAGTGCAATTAGTTGAGTAACAGAGGAAGAGAAGAGTTTCTTAGTAGAAGCTACTCATTTGTTTCACCTCAATTTATCTTTGTATGTCATCTCTGATAAAATTTCCCAAGGATTCTAATGAAATTAAGACATTTAAGACACACTCTTATCATTGCACATGTTAAGAGTATAGTCTTCATTCAACAAGTTTTCTTGAATGTCCAATATGTGTCAAGTTCTGTGCTGGATGCTATGGGGACTAATAGAATAGAATGCTTCAAAGAGGGTCTTGTGTGTGGGAGAGTGAGTGAAGAATAGGGAGACAAGATAAGGCCATGGGCAGGGGTGATCCCTTGGGATAGTCAGCTTTGTTAATGAAGAAGGAAATAGTGATGTAAGGGTGCTTGCACAAGTTAACCATTGTTGAGAAACTCAATGGATGATGGCCAGTGTAAGACCAGCGTGGTCAAGGGTCCTTAGGTAAGAAAGAGCCAGGCACAGTGCTTCACTGTGCTTCTCTATCAACCACACATTTGGATAAGTGAATCATTTTCTTGGAAAAGATATGGATATCAGAAGGTCATATAACCTTGTTTGAATCCCAGTTTCCCCTGTTATTAGCGGCATGCCTATGAAAACAACTTCCACAGCCCCATTTTCTTTGCCTAAGACAAGTATAAAAATGTGAACAATCCCCACCTCTCTGCTCTTGACTGCTGGGGTTCTCAGTCTTCTTTTGCTCAATGTAAGGAAACATTTAGCTACAGCTGTCACCTGTCACTGGTCAGGAAAGAAACTGCAGTCCCTGTGATATTCCAACATATGTGAGCTTGCACTTTCACATTTATACAGTTCAGCCTTACTTTGTTTCACTTACTTGGATTTCTACCCATTATTTCTCCCCAGGTATTTTGCCTGTGCCCTTAGGAAGCCACATAGTGTTTCTACCTTAAGCCCAATATAAGTTTGTCCTTCTCCTTCCCTATATTATGTCATTTTAATGAGGATAGTTATTTGGCCTTATTGGCTACCTTCTCACCATTTAAACATTCTCTCTAAGGTGATAATCCTTACCTAAAATGTATTAACAGTTTCTGAGAACCATATTATACTTCTGTGATATTTGGATAGTATCACAAGTTTCTTTTCATTTTTATCTTAGAGATGCACATTGATGCTAAACTGCCATGTCATTGTTACTTATACTTTGGATTCTATTTGTGTGCAAGGATGCAAGCTTGTTTTTCTTTAAAATCAAGTTGAGTTGAGTTGTTTCTAAAATAAAATGAAACTACACATACTGATCTATTTTGCTGCCATTTTTATCCTCCACCATTTTGCATGCAACAACAAATACCTACTTCATAGGATTGTTGTCAGGAGAAATGAAACTAATGGAGATGAGAGTGCCGGGTACACAGTGGGAGTCTGATAAATGCTGATTTCTACACACAGGCTTAAGTATACTGAAAGCCAGTCCTATATTTCCTTGCATGCTTGGAGGTTATCAGAATATCCAATTAGTTGTCTTATCTATAAGAATATTTTCTTCCTGTGCCAACCCATGAGGTAGGTACGAGTATCATCTCTGTTTTAGAAATGAGGACAATGAACTGAGAGCATGTGCTTCCCTTAATGTTGCCAAAGGGATTATATCCTGAAGAGTGGAACTCAGATCTTACAAATTCAGACATGGAGCTCTCTAGGCTCCCCTTGAGTGCAAGTCAGTTTCCTGCAACTGCAGTGACGGACAACACTCAAGTCATTAGTGCCCAAGAGTCAGAATTAAATGGATGCTGTGTAGGGTTAACAGGAGGCAAGGTGTCCTGGGAGAGAGTGGGCTTTTATCTGTAGCAGAATGAGCAAGATCGTTCTTGAGGTACAAACAAAGACAGCAAGTAGCTCAGTGCATACTCACCTATATCACAAGACTACCAGCAGTATGGGTCTTTGAGACAGCTGATTAAAGGAGAGCTGCCACTGTTATTTTTCTTCTATGCCTATCTGCATTAACATTCTCCCAAGGCAGTTCCTCATGCTAGCCATATATAAAGAATATGAACACTTTGGCCAGACCTTTCTCACCGGTAAGGCAGCTCAAGTTAACCCTGTTGTGGGTTGTTTGTTCTCTTTTCCTTTTCACTCAGTAGCTGACTCATCATATGACCTTGAACGGAGGTTTTTGTTCTAAGCAGTACTTGAAGTCTGAGGCTAAGAATACAGACCCGCTCCCAGGGCGCTCAGGTGGACTAGATAATTTCTGCTTTTCAAATGTAAAGAATTTTCTAGTGAGTCCCATGGGACTGAGGATCCCCTGAGGTGATGTGACAGGGGGCTGGCCCATCAAGTCCACAGTCTGTCTGCTGTCCTCATGCATTCTAGGCCGCCTGCCAAGTGCTATTTTGGAAATGGCTCAAGTCATCTGTCTTTTGAAGGTCGTGGATGTTCTGCTCAGTGCGATGCATGTATAGCGGGAGTAGACTGAGACAGTCCTCGGCGTCAGTAACAGAGTTTCAAGCAGAGGGATCGTGCTCTATATTCAGGGCCAAATTCAGTGCCTGGTACACAGTCACTGTGATGTAGTGGGTGATATTCATTTGGTAAGGCATAGCTCTATTCCGAGAGCAAGGACTCAAGGGCCCTTGGCTATGCCAGTCATTACCTGTCAATTGTTGGACCATGTGAAGGTCTGGGGATCGTGAGGAGGTCTAGGAATCTCGGAGTATGTTCCGATGCAGTCAAGGCAAGGCTATCTACAAACTGATCTGGGGTATTTGATATTTCCACAATAGGTGTGTCTTGCTGGCCTATCTGGACAAAGATCAGACTTTGGGCTTTTTATTTGTATGAATGAATCAGATCATTTGAAAGTCTTTGTTAGAGATCAGTTCAGTGAGGTGTATGCCTATTAGTGTTAGGTCTGACATATCTTTTTAGTAGTGCTGTTGTTGGGTAAAACAAGGTTACTTCTAGGGCTCAAAAGGTGAGGGATGGGGATTAGGGAAAACATTAATAAGGAAGATAGGCTTTTGGATGGCTCAGGGTTCTAAAAACCTATTGGAATGCAATATCAATTTATTTAGCACCCAATTTTGCCTTGGGTAGACTCAGTCCAAAAACAAAGGCAGAAGTACAGAGACAAAGTGAAACTCATGGGGGAAATCCAGACTTCTTCGGGATGGATACCTGCCTATGAATGGATTCTTGGCAACATAAATCTGCTGTTTGTGAATGAAATTGTCCCCTAAACCAGTCAAGACAAATTCACTGTATTATGTTTAGGGCAACATAATACAGTTTCCGAGTGTCATCTCTACGAGCCTAACTACATGTGAAATGCTACCATTACAAATTCACTCCTTGTCAAGCAGTCCGCTCTAATTAGAAGGGACAAGAATTTAACTCATTATCAGCCATGACCACTTCAATACATTGTAGCTCATTAACTCTCAGGTGTCTCTTTGAAAAGTAGGCAAAAGGTCCCTCACAAGAGGGACTCAGGATAGAACCTTAGGGTGGGCGGAAGAAGGCTGAGAAAGTGCTGGAAATTTAGAGGTGTTTTGTGCAGCCTGAACTTGTTAGAACCATAGGGAGCCAGGGGTAATCGGGTCCCAAAGGTAGGGCCAGGAAGAGCCTGAGCTACAGAAAAGAGAAGGGAACTAATAAGCTTGGTTCATTTGCCAGGTAAGCCCACTTGTAACAAGCAATCTGTGACCACAGCATTCTTTGTTCACAGAAGTCTTGTTATCAGGCAGCAATGCTCATCTGGAGTCAGCATCACTAGATACTTTCTTCTAAAAATTCAGCATAGAGGGTTGACAGTCAGACTCACCCAACACAAGGTCCAGTGCTATCCTCAGTCGTGTACAGAGTCTAGTGCCCACAAACCTAAATGCTAGGTGTTGATCTCATTCTCAGCTACCTTAGAAAAGGTCTCCACTGCTAATCGTTACTACTTCCTTCCAGCTAACTAGTTCCCAGTCCTCTAGTTTTTCTTGGCTCTATGCTTTCATGGTGCAATGTAAAGCTTCAAAAACTTCTATGTAGGCAATTTTTTTGTGTTATACTGTGAGTTTCTTCTTCACAGTTTGATCAAATATCCAGCTCTCCAAACTCCGGTATTTACTTTTCACCCCTAAGCAATGCTGTCACAAGCGACTAGTTGGCAATCTGTTGGAAATAGTTTCAATGGGAACAAAGAAGGAGGTGTTCTGAGCCCAATTTGTTTAGGCTTTGGCTAGGTGGATATCTGTTGGGCTGGCTTATATATAAACAAGGAGGATATACTTTGCCTGTAGTTGAATGTGGAACCCTCTGGGATCCCTTTGCCTGCGAATCACCACCATATGTCCTTTGGAGTGACAAAGTGACGGTAGCACCCCTCTCTCTGCAGTTTCATTTTCTACAGTTTCAGTTAACTGTGGTCAACTGCAGTCTGAAAATATTGTGTACAAGAAAATATTTTGAGAGAGATGAAGAACAGTGAGGGTCAGAAAATGAGAATATCTAACTTTTACTGCAGGATAAAAACGTAGTGTGGATGGGGCTTGGTACTAACAGACATCCGTTGGGGGATGTTGCTAAGAGACTGCCAACATGTGACCTTTGTGGGACCACACTAACTCATGAAAAGCCAATGGTACATGGCTCCAGACCAGATATCAGGAAAGGCCAAGGCAGAGCAGTGTTGAGTGAACAAGACAGTACTTTGACAGACAGTGGGGTACTGAGGAAGGGTGTTGAGGTCATGGACCTGAGAGGGTGGCAGGAAATGCCTGGCCAGCTGGCACCAGCCTGGCGAACTTAGGTATTAGGGAGAGGATGAAGGTACTGAAATTGGCATAGGACATCTTAAGGATAAATCTGGCCTGCTTGCTTTTTTTGGCCAATGCTGAGGACAGGTACTTTTTTTGGTCTTTCTGTTGCTTCTCCACCTCCCCTCCCCCCTGCCCCAGCTCCATTATCAGGGAGTTCCATGTTCTTATAGTATGTTTTCTTTGGCTCTTTATGAGAAGTCTGGCTCTGGGGATTGGCTGGGCTTTTGCGAGTCTCCTGACTCATCCTGCAGACACGGTGTCCTCTCTAGTGACCTTCTCAGGGCCCTGAGCTCTTAGCCTTGGCTTTGCTGGTTCAGGGAGGTCTCTGATGAAGAGGAGTTTGTAGCTGACCTATACTGTGGTTTTGTTGGTTCTGCAAGATCTGAACACTGTTTGTTCTGTCGAGGCAAGGGGGAGGCATCGCCGAATTCTCTATGGTCCCTGTCAACACCTTTTGCCCTTTTGCAGCATCCAATAGTTAGTACTGAAACACCATTTAAGGAGTGAAGTGTTAGGAGTAAAGTACATCTGTCCAGTGGCTTCTGGATTGGACTGCTGAGGCTAGAACTCTAAACCTCACCTATTCCTTTGCAATGGCTTTCACACTTTATTTAGTTCGCATCTTTATTCAGATATGACCCTACAATGTAGTTTTCTAACACATATTTCTGGAAGAAAATCAAGGAGAAAATGTTTGCTTAATAGAAACCCTTCCCCCATCACTTCTTTTCCTATTTAGAAAAAACCACCTGTGCTATTTGTAGACCCTTAATTATGGGATGCCTTGGCCTCAGTGGTGGGGCAGGGGCTTGGCATAAGGTGAAATGTAAGGTGCAGGGGAATGCTGGCCAAGTCTGCACCTCCGCTCCTAATACTGTCTCTCAAGTCCTGTTCCCTTCACCTGCAGGACTGAGAATTGCCAACCCCATCAGTCCGAAATTCAGGTCTGAGAATTGCCAACCTCATCAGTCCCAAAGTCCTGCTATCTATGGGAAGAGAGGCCTGTTTGTCCCACTGAACAAAGACACTTCAGTTCCAGACAGGGACATTGATAGGAAGTGTGACAGCACGACTAAAATCTCCTCTTCCTCTCCATCTCTCACTCTGACAAAGTGCAAAGAATTGGTAATAGGAGGAAAAAAAAAACGAGAAAAACCACCCACCAATTAGTCTGGCCATCAGTTATCATGCAACCCTGGTGAAATTAATGTTTAAAAATAATAGTGGCAAGAAGCTCCAACTCTCTTGACAGGCTGTGAAGGCAGGGCTGGCTGGGGACCTGAGACTCACTTATTTCGGTCTCATCTAAGCTTTTCTGTCTTAGAGAAAAATGAACAGGAATTGCAAAAAAGAAGGGTGCGAGCGAATGCGGTATTAATGTTTGCTCAGGACTAGCGTCTCCATTTTCATGTGCTCTAGAGGTTCGTCTTTGGAGTGTTTTTCCTCCTGGAGGATAGGGGTTGCCTCTGCTTTACTGGCTTTGTCCTGTGTGAGACCAGAAGCAGACGAAGTGCAAAGCTGCCTGTGACTGTGTGTGTGCCGTCTGCTGGAATGGAGCCCTGGAACTGCAGCCCTGGGTTAGGTCAGCACTTGGCTTCCCCGAGTAGATAAAGATGACATTGGGTGCCCTTGACTCTCTGATTTAACGCCATCATAATGTGTTTTGCATTCGTTTCGCTTGCCTCTCAGACCAGCTGCACTTCTCTCTGGCTTCCGGTAAGAGCTCCCATTTTATACCACACTAAGCACATTAGGTATTTTCACTACTAAGCCATGAGCAACTCGAGGGCAGGACTTGTCTTTTCATCTTTGTGTACCCCAGTGCGTGTTGACAGCGAGTTAACTGAATTGAATTGAGTGGGTACTTCAGTACCTTGCACTTGACCTCATATCACTGACTTGAGGGCTCATTAAAGAAAACTACTTTCAGAAAGAAGAGAGTAGCTACTGCAAAACCAACAGCAAAATTTCCTGCTCCCCCCCCAAGTGATGACGTTGACATCCCTGACATCCCAGCACTCCAGAGAGGAAGAGGGGGAGGGAGAAGGGGGGAGAGGAACCAGTATTTTTAAAGCTTCCTGTTTGTAGCAGTTTATATGGCTCTCTCCTTTAGTACTCACAGTTAGTCTCTGAGGTAGGGACACTCTATTTCATTTTACAGATGAGGAAACTGAGTCAGAGCAGTACAGTGACTTTTCTAAAATCCTACAACGTGGCAAGTGGAAGAGCGTATCTACCTAATCTATCTACCCTTTTCTATTTGCCTTGACGTGGCAGCAGAATTTTGAGGAATATTTAGTTAGGCTTGTCCTGCGTACCACTATTGGATCCCAGTTACTTTCCCCAGGGGAAAAAAACAGTTTTTAGAATTGGTCAGATGGTAAAATCTCAAATGTCAAAATGTAGTCACCTCAGAGTTTCCACCTTTGGAATATGTTTAATTTTCAGTCAACCTTACCAATGCAGTTATAAGACTTCCTTTAAATTGTTGCCTTAGGGCAACCACTGATTCTTCTACTATAGTCTAGAGCATTGTGCCTGAGTTACTTGAGGATAGAGACTTAGCCTCCTGCCCTCAGATGGATTCTAGAGGTCTGAAGTAAGGCCTGTGACTTTGCCTTTTTATACCACTGACAAGACGGGTGTATAGTAGCACATCCTCAGAGAGCATATCAGGTTCCTTTCATTAAAAGGGTTTGGGTAACACTGGCTTAAGAAAAAGAAACTGATGTACTTTCCTACAAGGCTTTTCCCAAGACCTTAAAAGGTTATGTGTGTGGTGAATTTTAAGAGGATATTACAGTAGGCAAAATTATCTCATGACAAAATCTTTTAATCCAGTATTATTTCATGTTTGCAATGGTGTCTGGCATATAGTAAGCACTCAAGTAATTGCTACACACTACACAGACAACTGTTCTTGCTTTGGTGCTCTCAATTGTGAGAAGAGGAATATAATTACTTAGGGTTAAATTCAAGTTAAGTTCAGTCCCAACTAGGGTAAAGTCTGAGTCACAGAATGGTCTGAGGTTAACATTGAACTTTCTTTTGGGCCCTACAAGGGCTCAAGGAGGGAATGCTGAGATATTTGACATGGATACACCAGATCCAATGTCCTGTTGCAACGGATAGATGGAAGGATGTGAACATACCTTAATGCTCTACTTGCCAATAGAGGGTTATGAAGTCCCTTAAAAGCTTATGTTAAGTAACTTATTAATGTTAATTAAAGGAGCTTTTCCCTCTTTGTGTAGCATGAAAATAAATTCAGCTATTCTGTGTCTGCGTATTTTTACATTGGAAACTGGCGAGGCCTGAATGTTTTATAGCTTTATGCAGTGAGTCTGAGATTTCACTATATATGCAAGTGGTTTGGGGCATCTGTTACAAAGCACAGTCATAGCTCCTGCCTCAGGTTGGGCTTGGGAATCTTCATTTTAAACAACTGCTCCTAGGGGTTCCTATGAGAATCCTGATGGACTGAGAGGAGAGGGCCTGGCTTCTTATACTAAGAGGTAGATCTAATGGCACAGAAGAGTTAAGTCATCACCTGAGAGGAACCTGTCCTTCTCTACATGGATACTTTCAGATCATTTCACTTATAGTGTCTATTTTCTTTATTGAGGTAACACTGACTCACATCGTGGTCTGCAGCAAGGGGTTACTACACACATCCACCACCAGGACACCAACTGTCCACTGTTTTGAAATAGTTCTTGAGAATGGCCTCAACTTGTCCCTACTTGCTCTGAAAGCAAATCTTCACTGTTATTAGGAAGCTGCCATCATCAGTTTTATAGGCTAGAAAGTTCTTACAATTCACCATTGCCATTCATTTTGGGATTGACTTTCATCATTAAAGTTTTAGTCCCAAGGAAACAGAATATGGAATTAATTATTTAGTGAAATGTATTTCTTTACTTTTGCCAGCTTGACTTTAATTTGCTGGTAGAAAAAGCAAGACCTGTAGCACCAGGTCAGTCTAAATGAATATCCTGGGTTTGCCTTCACTAGTAGCATGACCTTGGGAAATGTCTTGTGTTCTTTGAACTTTTATTCCCTTCATCTGTAAAATAAGTTTAAAAACAACAATCTCACAAAGGTGATGGGAGTAGTAAATGAGGCAACTTATGTAAAGCACCTGGCTCCATTCCTGGCACATGGTAGCTGCTCACTAGATGTTAATTATTCTTCATAGGAAACAACTAATGGGATTCTAAATGTGTTTCTGCAGTCAGGTCATTTTGCCTGAGCAGAAGATCCTGTGGGCACTCTCTCTTCTCTAGGCTTTAGTTTCCTTATTTGTAAAATGGGGTTAACAGCAGTACATGGTCATAGGTTTATCGTGTGGATTTAAAGGACATAATACATGGAAAATCATTTAGTAAATACCTTCACAGCCAAAGAGGCCCCTGTTAGCAGCTGTTATTACTGACATTATTATTACTCAGAATTCTCTCCTAGTCATTGCAAAAATTTCCCAAACCGAGAGAACAAATGTTGTTCCTTTGGATGAAACACTGTAGGCATGTTATCTTGTTTTTATAAAATGTTATAAGCAATTATTTATTTGTGCCAGAAACTTAAATATAACTCTTGGCACATAATAGCAAACTGTTTGTCACTTGCACCATCCCACCTGGAGCTTTGATAGATAAATTGGAATAGAGTCTAACCTGTTTCAGCCTGAAGTTGTGACAATGCAACATAGTAAAAATGACCTGAGGGAAACACCTTAAAGGCCCCATAGATGAAGATGTTTCTAGAGAACTAAACAGTCTGAGATTCAGAATGAGGTACCACACTATTCCTATTAACAACAGAATACTGGGATTTCTCATTTGAAAATAAACAAAAGAGATGGGATGGTTGGCAATCCCTATGTAAGATTTTCCAGCATTCTATGTAACAATTCTGGACATGCTTAATCATTTTAAAAATAATCTAGATGGTTTCTATTAACTGTTGCCTAAGGGCCGCTTGTTTTACTTAGACCAGCTTTCCACGCTCTCCCCTTCTACAGATGGCTCCTTTTAGCTACACGAATTCCTTCCAGGGCAGTGCCAAATACTAAAAGATAACTTCATGTGTAATCTATGCTTTGTCATGAGTAAACTTTATTTTAACTCTTAAAAATCAGTAAACCCACCTGATATATTTACTGGTTCTCTAGGAACTTGAATACCCAAGTCTATTAATTTGAATGTTTCAGGCTCTGAGAATCCTTGATAACAAAAGTATATGATACAATAAAAACTAGCCCATCAAACAGATTTTTGAGAAGCACTAAGGTGATGTGTGATGCATGTGTGTGTGAGACAGGAGGGGCAGCAAGAGGGCAAGGAGAAAACAGCAAGGGTAAGAGTGACTGCCAGCTGCTGTGGCCTCGTGTGTAAATTAACCATTTTTGAGTTTTTGACAGGATTGGGAGCTTGTTGACTCAGCCGCTGACTCTTACGACTCTGGGCAAGTCAGTGGATTTCTCCTGTTAGGAGGGATGATAGTATATCATGTCTTGTAGAGACACTGACACATTTATGTTTCATGGATCAAGAGAACTCTGCTGTGTGCAAGGTCTTTCAAATTCAGATATTCTTTGGTGATAAACAAAGAAAGCGAAAGCTCAGCTGCTTTTTTATGTCACTTGACTGACTTCCTTAGCTGGGACAGGCATTTTCGACTTTATATACTTCAAGTTTGCTTTTGTGATCTTCTCATTACCAACATGTCTTTATCAGGTGCCCTTGGGGTCAGGAATTGCACCACTGCCTTCTAATTGAGACATAACAACCTCGCATTCATATTATTTGTAGAGATGGTTATTATGGCCTGGATTGTCAATCTTTTGCCCTGGGATCTAGGTAACTCTTACGAAGGTGCCAGGTATAGCGCCTAGAGTGTCTGTGAAAGAAAAATATATCAGTAGAAATTGTTTTATAATATCATGCTCTCTTGAATGTCTTCAGGTAATACTACATGGAGACTCACAGCATTCATCCCACCTCTACAGTCTATTTCTGTGTAACATGAATTCACACATTATTTGTGACCCTTTGTTGATGAGATTGGTAAATTCTAGTGCTTCTGGTTCATCATCATGCCTTCACCTGGCTGAGAACATTGTTTCATTTTCTAAATATCCAAATGAATTGGAAAAGGTAAATGGTTTCTGACTTGTACATTTTTTTAAAGACTGATAGAAGATCCAAGCAATGGGTGTTGTTCTAGAATGCACCTTCCTTGTACTTTCAACAAAGACACAGTATTGCATTCAGGTGTTTCAAACACATGTATTCTTAAAGAAGGAAGGGAAACAGATTAAATATGCATAAATCATTAAAGGTCCAGCTTAATGAGACTGTATAATCACATCAGTTCCTGAAATGCTAAAATAGACAGGAGTAACTACAAAGCCTTCAACATTCAAAACATTATAATATGTGGACTTCAAATAAAGGCCCTCCATAGCCATTATATCACAGAGCCGTATGGAAGGGGCTTTAGATATTCTCCTGTTTAAACTCCGCAAAGCCAGAAAGAAGTGACTTTCCTGATGCCATAGTAAGAGCGGGTAAAAAGACAAGAAATCATGAAGTGCAGGGTCTGTAGAAACTAAGGACCGAGAGAATTCAATATCCTGGAGACTGAGCGGGGAGTGAACAATTGCAAGCCAGCATTTGGGTTTGGCAAGATCACCAATGAACTCAAAAGAGGATGTGGCTAGATTCGTGAGAATAGAAGCAGATGTGGGGATGGAAATGGAATAGGCTTGCCTTGCCTTGTCTTGCCTGCCTGGGACTCCACAGAGGCCTCTCTTTTTCTTGCTTCTTTTCCTATAAACCTATCCTTTTAAAATATAAAAAAGAAAAGAGAATAAAAAAATGGAAAATGATTCTAATTTGTTGGAATAATTGAGGTGGCAACTAAAGAGGATGGCCAAGAACAGTGGCAGAGTGAAGGAGTTCTAATATTTTTGAAATTGGAGTTTTGAGCATTTTTTGAAAAGGAAGGGGAAAATGAGCCACAAACTTATTGTGTCTTTATGATAGAAAATGTTACATTTGAACATAGAAAATTGTGGAGTTGATGAATTTCTTCAAACCGACACCACCATTCAAGTTAAAAACAGTGAGATTCAACCCCATACCTAACCACATCAAGCTAATCATGTACATGGAAGGGCACAGGCTAGTGTCAGGCGATGGCTGGGACAGGCGAATGTTACCCTTCCTGTAATCATCTTTGACCAGCATTCAGATTCAGTACCTTTGCCTAAATCTAAAATTCAAATTAAAGCCATAACACTTCCTTGCTGACTTGACTCATAGTAAGATTGAAATACGCATTGGGGACATTTTTTCTGGCAAGCCACTTAGTATGCTTCTCCTGGTTGGAGTTAATTAATTAACAAAACCACTTTGAAATCCTATCAACTGGATTAAAACAGGACAGGCTTGAAAACATGACTTCCCTCAAATTAACCTCTTTGTGGCTGCAAACTTTGATCAAGGTCTAGGTGGACGTTTTAGTTGATGTTCTGACTGGTGCTTGAATGAGATATTCAGTCAGCTTTGTGAATGGTTAGTTCAGGCAGTTGAAATATTACTTGTGGTTGCAGACCTATGCATCAATATCGCTCCTACCTGGGATGACTGCAGAGGCATAATCCAGGACAGACATACCAAAGGCCACCATCTACATCCCAAAAGGGCTGAAAATATGTTTAAATATCAAGTACGCTGTAACTATGCATTTGCACATTTAACTCTTGATTCTCAAGCAGCCATGTGTGGTCAATACTATTATGCCTATATTAAAGTTTGGGAGACTGATACTCAGTTAAGAGATTTAAACAAGGTGATAAAGCTTGGTAAATGGCAGAGCGGAGATGTGAACTGAAGTTTAAGTTGCTACACATTCTTTTAGGTTGCCTCTTGTGGTCCTCCACCCTCCCCTACAATCCTATTCTATATAAATTTCCCCTGCTACTGAAGTCCGTTTCACTCTTTTCGAGAATTCCCTATCTCTGGTCTGTCTTACCTTTTGAAATCTGCTGTCATGATATTATCTGCTATGTGAGTCATATGCATCATGATATGAATTTAGACAGTGTCACCCCTTCTAAGTAGATTTATATATTATACACTTTTGGTGTAGAGTAAAAGTCTAGTCTGTGGAAGGGACTTCCAGTATCACTGAGTGGGAAGGAGTTCTTTGAGGGCAAGGGTCAGCAGTCCCATCTTAGCCACTTGATCTCTAACTTGGTAAGCAGCACCTCTTCTGCTTATGTAGACAGCTCGCACTGCTTAGGCTGCCTGTGTTTGGACAAAGGGGAGGCCAGCCCTGAAGGGAGATGGGAAAAGATGACCTTTAAGGTCCTTTCCATCCCAGAGATTCAATGAGCCTATGATTCGATGACTCAGAGGAATGAGCAATTATCTAGCTGTATCAACTGGGAGAGATCAGGCCCAAAAGAAATCTTTCTGACTCCAGTGGTTTGAGTTGGCTGCTCAGAAACACCCCAAAATAGCTCAATTCTTGCTTTATTTGGTCAAAACATCCTCTGAGTTTCCTTCTTTCTCTAGACAGAATCATCTTTCATTGAAAAAGTGTGTGTGTGTGTGGGGGGGGAGTAATATCAAATACATTCAATGTTGGAAAAATCCTCCCAGCTGACTCATGCTAACCTTTGCATTTTACATATGATCCAACTGAGATCCAGAGAGAGCAAGAGAGAGAGAGCAAGAGAGAGAGAGTGAGAGCGAGCGAGCGAGAGAGTGAGAGAGCGAGCGAGCTGGAGTTGGAACCCAAGACACCTGGCTTTCAGCACAGAGTTCTGTTGAACATACCTATGCAGATGTGTGGTGATACTCTTTCCCAAATTCTTATTTTCATTTAGACCCTGGTAAGGCCAGAGAAATATAACCACCAGCTTTAAGTTCAGTCAGGGAAACAACTGCCTCTCCACTCAATCCCTTACCACTGGGGACTTTTTCTTTTGAACAACTTAATACCCAAGTCAATCCCTTGATTGGGGATGTATATACTTAATTAGAGAGAACCA
This sequence comes from Uropsilus gracilis, assembly GCA_004024945.1. Lineage (NCBI taxonomy): Eukaryota > Metazoa > Chordata > Mammalia > Eulipotyphla > Talpidae > Uropsilus > Uropsilus gracilis. The sequence goes on along the minus strand of PVHY01004036.1, from coordinate 57,793 downwards.
ACTCTTACAGCTTGCTTCTCCAGTTGCACTGGCTTCTGAAGAGCTGGAGAAGGGCTGGACTTCAGTGGTGTTTGATTTGATTTGTGTGGTGGCTTTGCCTGTGGGGAGAGGGAGGTACTGAACCTGAAGCTGGGCTGCTGGAGGGAGTCGCAGCAGACTCCCTACAAGATCGGCTGGTGAAGTGCAGGTCTGCCCTCTTGGTCTTCCCTTGTCAGAACTTTTGGGTGGACTGATGCACAGGGCTGAGAAGATTAATCTAATGACTAGCACACGTCCTCGCACCTGCAAATCCAGGCTTTCTCCTGCCTGCTTGCTGCCTCAGCTTGATTTGCCTGACTCACCTTCATGTTAACGGCAGTGACACATGCAAATAGCACATGCATTTTAGCAAGAAGCAAACCCCCTGAAGCAGAAGCTTAATTCTAACTTGCACAGTAGTTTGAGCAAAGAAAACCTCCTACAGATCTGAAAGAAAACAATAGCTTACTTCTGAACGAGACTGGAATTGGTGGCGCCTCCTGTACAGAATGATACATGTGGGTTCAAGGGAAGGCTCTCTGTCAGTCTATCTGGGTTCCTCTCCAGCTCTGTCACTTAGCAGCTGTGTAGCCTGGTGCAAGTTACTTAACCTCTCTATGCCTCAGTTTCCTCATCTGTAAAACTGACCTAAGTCATAAAGTTATTTTGATGATTGAGAGAGTAGATAAAAGTAAATCACATAGAAGGATGCTGCTATGTAGGAAGTGCTATATTATTATATACTTCTTATTCCCAGTATTATACCTTAGCAGGGCCTTAAAACAGAGTCATAGGAAGAAACAAAAGAAGGTGTGGTCCTTCTGCAATTTGAAACAGCTATACTTTTGGTGCCTAGAATTTGGGGCAAATTAAAATACTGGTGTGATTTCCCCTCACCTAGGTGTATCGAAATCATCGTGAGCCCTGCTTCTTTGAATTGAAGTTCAAAATTTATCTTGCATCGGCAAACTTGCAGACACACATTTTCTCCAAAGAGGGGAGTGGTCCCGTTGCAGCAGCAGAAATAAATACTGCACTGAGTACATAGAAAGTGAAGGGCTCTTGTAAATAAAGTAGCAAATTAGCAATTATTTTGCCAGCAGTTTTAAAACAAATGAATTGAAAGAGATTTCAATAACTATATGCCTAACTTAGAGCTGCACTCGAAGCATTTAGTAAACATGTCATTCCAGTATTGAAAACAGCATCTAATCAAAGGATGTTTATAATTAGACATCACATATAATATCTCTCAAAATTATGTTCTGCCAGGTGAGATGCCATTCCCTGGAACACTGAAATCAACTATTTGTTAGGCCTTTGTTGTTATTAAAAAGAACAGGTTGGGGGCACCAAAGAGACTCAGATAAATGAAAGTGCTTGATTTTAATTAGAGAGGGGAAAAAAAACCAGCATGAGTAGCCCATATGCAGAAACTTGTGCCAGTAAAACCTGCCTCAAAAGGTATGACTCTCTATTAATTCAAATCAGACAGACGTTGGCACTGCATTCTTTTATTTTTCATTAACATTTTGATTTGGAACAACAGATTGCTGCAGTGAGGGGACAAGAACGGCCGCCAGTGAGCCATCTGCCGAGATTCTCGCTGATGACTCCACTAGCGAAAGCCAGTGACTCTGGAATGTATGCAAGAAGGACACACACCATTAGCTAAGTGACAGGATGAAAGATGGGAAACTTTGTCGGATCAGAGGAGACAGAGATGGAGAAGGCAGAGCAGCTCCCCTTCCAATTGGAACGTGGAAAGATCTAAGTCATTGCAGCCGGCCAATTGGAGAGCGATCTGTGGTGGGTTTGCCTTTAGGGATTTTTCCCTTTGAAATTACAGGTGGGGCAAGGAGAGAGAAGTGGCAGGCTAAACACACAGTCATTTGCCACGCAGCTCATGCAGACCAGTGAAGATTTGCCCCTTTTGAAACACCAACCGGAACCATTTAAGATGGAAATGTTTTTAAAATGGAAACCCCTTTCCTGCTTTTTTAAACACAGCACAGAGGTCGTGGGAGTGGTCTGCTCTGGGTACAAACAATAAGAGGTTGCACTGTATGTGGAACGTTTAAAGACAGTATGAAAGTGTCTAAAAGTCTGCTGTTTATTTCACCATGCACATGCAATTGGAGACAGTATCAGTGAAAAAAAAAATTCCACCCAGTTGAGCTGGACATTTCCCAACACCCCTTTCTCGTGGTCTACCAGGCAACAGAATACCCACAATTCAATTTCTGTTGATGATTCTGGGTCTTTGTTGGGAACTCCAATTTTGTGGTAGCTGTACTATCCCAGGGGCTATTTGGCACCACAGACCTATGTGCCCTGGAGCTAAATAGCCCTGCACAGCTGTGCTTTTAGAGTTGACAGTTTTGCATGCCTTTTCCTCACTATCAGCTGTCCCATTTTATATGCCTGCTTCTAGGAGCACCCCATTTTCTAATATGTTATCTCCGGTAACCTAGGAAGTATGGAATGTTGTCAGCCTCACAGTGAGAGAAGAGATAGCAGGCTATGAAAATAGAAGATTAAAAGCACAGTAATCTGTACCTTCTGCATAATAAGGTGTGGAGGTGTGGGATGCATTGTAGAAAGTTTTTCTTCAAAAATGGTTAAAATAAAAATAGCACTTGCATGGCTGAAAGATGTGTGCTTCAATTATCTGGAAAATTAACTTAGATGGAAGCACTCATTCCTCTAAAGTCCGGCTCGATGAAGACAGCATGGTGAGTGGAAAGAGAACAAGATGGATAGGTTTGCGTCTTTCCCCTACGACTTACTGGGAATAATAGTGTAACTTTTGTCAGCCTCAGCTTTTTAACTGTAAAATAGGTATAGTAGCGCTATTTGCACTGCCTACTTTACTGCAGTATGGGTATTCCACCAGACTCCATCCATGCATGCTCTCCCACACTGGCCCTGCTACCTACCTTAGGGATGATCACTAATCCTCTCGTTCCTTCCTTACTTGATCAATTAAATTCTCAAGTCATATTTATGTTCATGCATATGTTTCAGTTAATTACTACTCAATTTTCTCCAAAGATTGAGGGCCTCCCACTCAGAAAAGCCTAAGAAGAGAAATTATGTTTAGGTCACCTGTGTCAGATGGGGTTTCCAGGTCAAAGTTGACACTCTGGACAACAGTCAACTGGAATTGCATGAAGAGAAGTTGATTCTCCACATGGTTGTTCCCCACCTCCCCCTCATCTTCCACACACCTACATAACAGAACACAAGGTTTGTCTCTAAAAGGATTTGGGCTCCACCTGCCATCTCCCAGCTGTGCAAACCCGGTCTGAGCCTCTTTTTTCTCTAGTCATGATTCTCACCTGACAAGGGAGGCTAATGGGAGCAACTTTAATGGTATTGCCATCACCCCTCACTGTATAACCTAACACCCTACACAGCACTGTGAGTAGATGAGCCACATGAAGGCGTCAGTCACCTTCAAGATCCTCCCTTTCTGTCAGCCTCCCTGAAGGATCCCTACAGGCTCTGCTGGCCTCACAGGGGAGGTGAGAGCCGCATTCACATAATTAGTGTGATCTGGACAGTAACTCAAATGCCACTAGTAATATCTCTCTCTTTGGCCTGTGGGCTTCCAGAATGCTCTTCAAATTACAAATAATACTGTTTCAGGGAGAAAAAAAAACACTGAGGCCCCAGAAAGTCAAATAATTTTCCAGAGATTAAAAGTTAGGATCTTGATTACAGTGCAATATTGGTTGATTTGCTGGGCTTGCTGTTTAACTCAACATCTATTTAGTGGAGAGTGGAGAAGTCTGCCCCCTGGTGAAAGCATTTACTATGCACCAGGCACCGTGCTGAGCATTTGATGTCAGTTCTCCAATTCCATCCTGGCAGTCACCCAGGAAGAGAGGCAGTATGGTGACTGTCATAACATTGATGAGAAAACTGAAGCACAGAGTGCGCAGGGAACTTGCTGAAGGTCACAAGGCTAAGAGGGGCAGGAGCAGAATTTCAACCCAGGTCAGCACCAGTTTTAAAGCCTAAACAACACAGCCTCTTTGAACACAAGCTTGCCCACTGCACTGGACAAAACCCAAAACTCCTGGAGAGAAGAATTTCTACCTCCTCGCAAGGAAGATGGGAGCTTGGGTATAGGGGAACAGTGCATGAGATACAAATTCCAAGTAGAACCCAGTCTTGAGACATCTTGATAAAGACTGGGCATCTTCTGAACTTCCTGAAGACCTTGGACTCCTGAATTAGGGAGAGCAATGAAGGGTATGAAGCCCTCCTAAAACCCTACGGAGGACTTTGTGCTATCACCTGAATGAAATATATTTGAAGCTAGAAAGAACCTTTGAGGGGGGGGGGTTCCCTCATCTAATGCCTTTATTTTATGAATGGGAAAAGGTGAGGCCTGTAAGGCAAGGTTTTTCCTTCCACCACATACTGCCTCCCCTACATGTATGGAAGAATTTAACTCCAAAGAGGCCAGAGATTTTAGCAACTCTGAGCCAGCCAAGGCTAAATATCACCCTTCCCCATCCCCTGCCAGCTTAACTGGACAGCACAATTACAGTTCTCCTCAGAACTCACTGACTGAGGCCCTCAGAGGATCTGGTTGTGCTCACTGGTTTTGAGCTCAGAAATTAAAACTGTTCTCAAAATTAGAAGAAAACTAAGGAGAAAGTACCCAAATGTTTATGTAAGCACCAGTACTTTTAATATGTAACAGTTCAGCTCAAATTCTTTTCAAAGAAAGGAAAATTATTACCGATAAATGTAGTCTCTTTTGTTATTCATCTATATTCTACTCCTCAACAGGTAAAAGGGATCATAAATTTGGTGTGTATTTTTCTAAGCTTTTGTTAAAATGTTTTACCTATGCAAGTAGGTTTACTTTGTGTGGTGGACATTTTTAGTTTAAAATGTTAGTTTACATATGTGTCATTTATTTATGTATTTTCTATTAAATTTACATAAAAGCCATAAGATGTGTAAAAAAATAAAGATGTCTTCAAGTGGGGGAGAGGAGTGATGGTCTTTGGTAAGGCAGTGTGGGTACTCTGGCAGTGGGTGGGGCGTGGTGACATGCATTGTAGGTGGTGTGAGCCTGTTCCCCTGAATCAGAAACAGCATTGTAAACCAGTGCTACCTCTATGATAAAAAGTAAGATGTCCTTAAACAGCATGAATGTATTGAACCTTGTCTATATTTATATTTTCAGTTGGCACCAACTCTGGACTAAGAGGTTCCATATGTTTACTTCCCACTGTGTAAAGTAGGCCAGCCTTTGACTTGCCCGAAATTTGTTCTTTTCCAGCTTCTAGGGGAGTCCCTTGTTCTAGCATATCAGGGCTTGATGATCAAGGTCATTTCTCCCTTCTATCTATCTTGATGATTTCACACTGTGGTCACTTACGCGAGACACAAGAGACCCATTTTGAGCTTTCTCCTCCTTCCCTCAATGCTTCCTGGCCAAGGCAGAGTCCTTCTCTGCAGGCGCTGTGCAGGTGACAAGGTGAGAGTGAGCTCCTTTTGGCAAGAGCATCTTCTTCCACTAAAGGGAGGAAGGGGGTCCATCAGCATTCGGGAAGGGCGTGAACCTTGATGGACTCTGTCTAGGCCACAGTGGCTCTGGGGAAGGCAGCCAAAATTCTGAAACTAAGAATAGTGAGACCTCATTTGGGTTTATCGTATTAACACATTTCACACTACATTTCTTAACTGGCTGCCTTGTTGGATGACATTTTTAGTCACCTTTGGAGCCTGCTATTGAAAAACTCCTTTCTTGTTTCTTTTTAAAATAACCTTCTGTGGTGTTGAACTTGAAAAGGTTGTCAGATGGAAGTGTTTATGTGCTCTCAGCTAAAATAGTGTAAAGATGAAAGTATCCAACACATATATTTACTGAATACCTGGAGGGATATAATTCAGGGGATGCGGCGCTATCTGAGCTGCCATCAGCAGTGCGGCACTGGCTTGACATAGACTGTACGTGCGCCAGGGTAGAATGAATAGTCCTTGGCTGTCATCAATTTTCTTCATTCAAACAATTGGCAATTGTACTTTTAAGCAACTGGCTATTTCATCTGCTTTACTAAGTTCTCCAAAACACACACTGAAGACTGACTGCAAAGATAAATATTAACAATCTGCTGCAGTGGACAATGCTGGGGACAACAACAGGCCCTAGAGAAACTTGCCAATTCTCAGAGCACTTACTCGACCTCACTGAAATCCTCTCTCTTACCTGGAAGGAGGTTGGTGGTTAACAGTACAGTAGAACTATGCTGTGTGTTGTCTTTGGAATAAAACCCAATTCTTTAGTTCCTACCCACATGGATTCTACAAGTAACTGGATTTTTCCTTATCTCCTCCTAGACAAAGTTCAATAAATAAAGACTAGCAGCAACTTCTTTAGGACAGTGCTTGGGGAATAAGGAGACGAGGTCTCGTCCAATTTCTCTGATTGGCTCTGTGCCTTCAAGTTCTGTCCTGTCTGAATCTCTTTTCTTATACACACCAGATGTTGGGCTAAGGTGATCTCTAAGAGTTCTTCTGTATGCAATAGTTTATTTTTTAATACCATGCATTTAATTTCAGAAGCATCTTTCCAGGCTCAGAACATTGAGCCCTGTCTCTTGTACCCTCAGCCTATGCAGTTTGCTACATAATCATACATTGTGTCTAATTTTATATACTTAATATCCTTCATGGTTTTCAAAGCAACTTCACATTGGTTCTCTTATTTGATCTTCATAAAATCTGTGTAGGATACACAGTTCAGACATTCTTATCCCCACTTTGTCAATGAAAACAGTAAGACCTCGACCAATAAGATACCTCACTCAAGATTATAGGACTAGATAATAGCAGAGATGGAACCAGGACCCAAATCTTCTGATTCGAAATCTTGTGCTTTTTTCCCTTGAAAAAATTGTAACAATGCCAAGAAATACTTGTTGAATGTTCACTTTCAAGCTCTTTCCAATTATTTTTTATCATTTAGTTATTACTACAACTTTAGAGATAGCCACTGCTACTTTCTTCCTTTGTCAGACAGAGAAACTGAGGCATAGCAGGCTTTAGTTCATTAGCCATGGTTATCCTGGAAAGTGATGGATCCAGAATTTGAACTCAGAGTCTCACTTCTGAGCGTATCTACCCGTGCTATGCTGCCTGTCTTGCGTTCTACACCCTGTATGCTAAAGAGAATGGAAGGTCAACTTCTTGCTTGGATTGTCCTGTCCAGTGGAGGTATAGTAATACTTCCAGAAGAGTCAATACAACTAATCAGTCAGCAAAAACTTATTGCTTGAATCTGTGCTAAGATGCAGATACTACAGGAGGTTGAGGTATAGTTGTAAACCTTTGAGAACTGGGAATCTACCTAAAAGTATACAATTTGCTTATATAAATCATGACATTTACATGTCATAAAATGATAGAATAATTCATAAACATTCAAAGTGAATTTACCAAAGAATACTTAAAGAAGGGTCAGGAAAAATGACCTGAATACTCTTTAAAGTAAAAAGGCAGGATATGATGGAATATTACACATCAAAGAGCACAAACATGTCATTTGCCGCAACCTGGATGGAGCTAGAAGGACTCATATTAGCAGAAATAAGCAAGAAAGAAAAAGAGAAACATGGGATGGTCTCACTTATAGGAAGGATATAAGAAAAAACAAACAAATAAGAAAAATTAGAAACAACCAACAGAACCGAACCATAGAGCAAGAGAGGGGGAGGAGGAAGAAATCAAGGGAGGCGGAGGGCACAAAAGATTAAGATGCTTAATGGGTATTAAGGAAATGGGAGAACCCCAGGGTACACAATGATGTGTATATATATATATATATATATATATGATAAAAAGAAAAAAGAAAAAAGATGATAATGCTAACAAAAAAAAGGTGCGTGGGTGATAAAGTAATGGGAAAATATCGGGATATACAAAGATGTAATATTTATATATGTGTTTGTATATATATGTGCAATCAAAACAATAAATAATTTTAAAAAGGCAGTATACAAATCTTTATACACAGGACACCCAAGTTTGGGCTGAATTTTACTTTCTTTGAATATTTTTTAATCTTTATTTTTGAAGGTTTTTTTTTTTTTTTTTACAAAGAGCTTGAATTAGTTTTACATTTTAATTTCTACAATCATAACATTTGTCCTATACATAAAAAAATCTAGTTGGGGCAACATTACTTCTGTACACAAAGTAATTAGAGAATAAGAGATATGTGAAAATAGGAATAGAATAAAATCTGTGGTGTTTTAGTCCAGTACTCTGCTGGTTGGGTTGCAAAATATGGTGGAAATCTGACAGTCTAGATTCTTGTTTCTGCAGCTAAGGAGTTGTGTTGTATCACTGCTGGCAAATCTCTTGTGCTTTCTTGGCCTCACTTCCCTCGTCCACAAAATGAGGTAGTTGGACTCCAAGAGACTCCAAGAACCACAGGACTTTATCTCATGTCTGACTAAAACCAGGAGGTAGTAAAATGACAGGTTAACATTGGAGACACTGAATGGGAGATACCATTCACTGTGTTCCCAGAGATTCATGCTTTGTTACATTTCTAATTTTCTTGCTGTGGGTTCCTTTGGACTATTTTGAAAAAAACAAAACAAAACAAAACAAAACAGGGCTGTCATTATTTCCATGTGTAATATTATTGTGTAGCAATGAAAGCTAAGAGAAGAAGGGTTCTGTTGGAAAGACAGAGAAGTGCCAAGAGTTAGAAGACCCGCGCCATAATCCCAACTCAGGCATCTACCAGTTGTGTGACCTTGGGCAAGTCATTTAGCCTCTCTGTTCCTAAGTTCCCTCATCTGAGGAGAAAGAGATACCAATGATCCCACAAAGAAACAGAAGTGGGCTTGGATAAGAAATGAGAAGGGGAGGTGATGCAAAGGTATTTTGGGATATGAAGAGAGAAATTGTCTTTGCTTTTCACCCAGGGCCTGCTGGAGATTGCAGGCTGGTAGGCCAGTTCCAGAAAACAAAGGAAGAGAGGGTAGCAAAAAGATTGCATTGCCTAGTAGTCCTCAGCAAGATCTTTTCTACTGAATCTGTGCTTGTGGAATCGGCTAGTTAACCTTTGCTTTGGAGAGAATGGAGACTGAAATGCCGGAAAATCACATTAGCAAAATTTCTCTTTTAACCTTTTCCATATCTCCTTCCTTTGCTATTTTTGGTCTGACTTAGGCAAGCAGCATCAAAAGAAGAAAATCCATCCACTCGAACTGATGTGCTCTAAACTTCCATTCACATGTCACCCTTAATTAAAAGAATTCAGAAAAATCATGACTAGGAGAGCTCATCTGGCACTACATTTTTCCTTATCTAAGTGAAGATTCCAAGATACACTTTTTCTATGTGCTCACTTTCAACCATATTAAAATAGACTTTACATTTGAAGAAAGGTTGTTTTTTCCTTCAAATCAGCAAGTGCCAAGATGATGCTATTACTATCCATGTAGCTTTATCCAAATCCTATCTAGTTCAGAGGAAAAAAACACAGGCAATCATGTCCTTCTGGACAATCCCATTCAATGCTGGTATGATTGAGCGTAGTAGTGTGTGTGTGCCCTGAATCCTTGGGGGTATCATACAATTCTTTTTCTCCTTTGCTTTGACCCATGGTAAACCCTTGATGTCTGAGACAGCATTGGGCATGTTTGAAGGTGACTTCTTTTCGCCGGGTGCCAGCTACAGATTCACACATGGCATAAGTTAGATTGAATGGGCTTTAGTGATGACCATAGAAGGGAAGTATCTCTTCTACAGTTGGTTTGGTCTAATTCTGCTCCTCTCCACTTACTACCACACTACTCTGTGTTAATAATAGCTACCATTTATTGAGCACTTACTATATGTCTGCCATATATACATATATGTTTTGTTTGACATGGATGATCACACTTAATAGTCGCAACTTTATAAGATAGTTACTATTATATTCATCTTCATTTTACAGATGAGGAAATAGCGACTCATAGAGGTTAAGAAATTTGCCCATTTTTGATTGATGAGTAATATTCCATTGTGTATATATACCACATTTTTTTCATCCAGTCATCTGTTTTGGGGCATTTAGGTTGCTTCCATGACCTTGCAATTATAAATTGTGCTGCAGTAAACATCCGAGCACAGGTGTCCCTTTGTACCCACATTGAGGTCTCTTTTGGGTAAATTCCCAAGAGAGCAATTGCTGACGAATTTATAACAACATGGATGTACTTAGAATTTATAACAACATGGATGTATTAGCAGAAACAAGTCATAAAGAAAAAGACAGAAACCAAATGGTTTCACTAATATATGGGATATAGTGAAAAAATAAACAAAGGACTTGAGGAAAAGTCAAAACAAGCTAAGCACCAAACTGAAGTGCACAACTTTGAGCAGGAGAGAAAAGGGGGGGGGAAGGGAGGGGAGGGTGGAGGGGTAAACCCCTGGAATTACAATGTTGTGAAATTTATATATAAATAAATTAAAAATTTTAAATTAAAAAAAAGAAATTTGCCCAAAGTCATCAGTAAGAGAAAGAAACAAGATAATGTAAACAGTCCATTTGAGAGCCATACTTTGTCCCCTGGTTGTTTCCAATCTGAGCAAGAAAATAGGCTTCTCTACTAGGCAACAACCTCTTGCACCAGAGAGTCACATGTAAAAATCAAGGGCTAGAAAGAAGTAAGTATACAAAGAAGTTGGCAGTTCCAGATAATTTTACCTAGGAGAAAAGTTCAACTATCCTCATTGTTTTTTTGTCCTCATGTCCTATATATCGACAGACCTTAGAGAGAAGAATTGACAACAGTAATAAGGTAGAAATTAAGGAACATCCCTAGTAGGTCTGGCACAAAGCAGGACTCTGATAAAAGATTGTGATATTTATTCAAAGGGTTGATTAGACTCAGATATGCCAACAGCAGGTTTCTACTGAGTTGTCATTATCTAGATGGCAAGAGATTAAAAAGGGTTATCGAATGCTAAGTATCACAAGAAGTGGGAAGGACCAGAGAAAGCCATAAACATATATATGTCAAGCAGTGCTTCCTCTAGAGGAGAGTGGGACAGAGTAGAGAACTTCCCTTCTCAGTTCCCTGGGCTCTTGATTCCAGGGCCCATGGAGAAATTTCATTCACTAATGACCTGTAGGGAAACAAAAGAGGCCTGATACAGTTCCTTGCTGCTTTTCCTAGAAACAACAAGCCCGTTTCTAAGAGAAACTCTAGGGTCTTGCTATAAAACTAGTTCCTGGGTGCTTAGTCCAAGTGTTTTCTTCTGAATAAACCATGAGAAGACATGCACATGCCTCCTGGGCCTTTTTGAAATCTCTGGAGTTTCTTGTACTTTCGGTATAATGGATGAACAAGAAACAGAAATGATGACTCATTTTATGATAGGAAGCTGATGTAGTTAGCGATGAACACAGTCTATCTGGGAAAGAAGAATCTAGGCCTTCCCTTGTACCAGTATAGTTGTACCAGTAGTCTTTATATAAAAGCGTGTCTCTGAGACAAATTGGGTGGGTAAGAATGGAAGCAAGGGTCAGAGAGGTCAAGGAAACAGACACAGGAGGTCAGGGTGGTGAGTTGGTGGTCTGAGGCATGCTGTGGTGGCTTTTTAGGAAAAAATATCCCTGGAGTTTGGGCAAAAATTGCAACCTGTAAAAAAGTTCAGAAGACAGGAAAGAAATCTGTCCCTTAAAGTGACCAGAGATTTTAGTTTTCTAGTGAAGCTCTGCTTCTGTTTTTAGGATAAACTAGAAAGATTGGACACTAATGATGATGTTAATCTTATCCAGTACTGTCAGGTACTATTCTAAGTATTTTATGAGCATTTGTGATTTTTTTTTTAAATCTCTCAACAATACCATGAGGTGAGACTATTATTATTCCTACTTTATAACTGGGAACTCTGAGGCACAATGAAGTCAAATAACTTGCCCCCAGGTCTCACTGCTAGGAAATGAAGAGTGGAGATGCAAGCAGGGACCACGCACAAATGGCTTGAAGCACTGTCCTTTTGTTTCAAGGATTTGATGTTTTCATCATCGTTTTCTATTTATATTGGATGAATGTACAGAGGACTTTGTAGATATAGGAGGAGAATTTGAGGAACCTCATTTTAGATGATCTTGCTTAATAAAGTGAGACTTTATTAAGTGAGAAATAAAGTGAGGCTTATTACAAGGGGAGGTAGTGGGAACTAGACAATTGTTAATGATAGGGTGTCAAAAATGGAAGACTTCTTGAGAGGTCATCCAGAAGAGACTCCTTGTTTTACAAATGATAAAACTATACATTTGTAGAGGATTGAGCCTATAACCCTCCCACCCCCCAGAGCAGACACAAGATATAAATCTACTTTATCTTGTTAAATATAATTTAAAAAACTATAACCAGAGATAGGAAAGACTTGTCATCCAGGCAGTTGGCAGAGCTGAGGCTGGTACTCAGATCTCTACATTACTGTTCCAGTACTTATTTTGCTCTGTACCTAATCTCTTGAAAGCTATTACTGACTCTCAGGGTGATAGGAAACAGAGTATCCTGAATCTTATATTTCCTGCAATACACTTTAGAAGACTCCAGAATAAATTCTGTGGTATATGTGCGTTTGCCTGAATCTGTAGCCTTAGGGTGGTTGATTATCATTATTGGGAAATACACATTCTAGGAATGGTTATTTGGCATTTAAAGATTCTAATCAAGTAAACTACAAGCATGTCGGATATCCTTATCTCCAATGAACACCAGAGGTATTGTTAATATTTGATTTCTCATTGGTGAAATCAGTAATGTTCAATATATGTGGACTGGCTAGAAAGATGGTGAGGTTTTCCTGAACTAATAGAAAGAAGATATAAGGTCTGATAAGTTCTGCATGTTATCCCTTAGAAATGGTACTCTTGGTTTACTTTGTAAGTAATCCTGTTGGCAATGAGAATTCTTGTTGGTTAATTGTACCCTGCCACTAGAATATTGCTTAATATCCTTCAAGTACTTTCATGCAAGACATTGTTAAAACACCTTAAAGGAAAAGGAGCCTGACTTAACAAATTCTATAGAACAGGGTGTCCAATTATTTTTATGCCAACTTGCCATTATTTTAATGAGAAATAATTTTTTTCTGAGGCTGTCCTATAGTGAGAAACAGATTTTTTTCCCCTGAGGCTATACTTTATAGTGATAGTGAGGTTATGGGGAGAAGACTTATAGCCCTCATTCTAACTACGACATGCTGCTAAAATCTAGCAAAACATATATAATGGTTATGAATGACTATCAAACAAGTTAACTTAGGTCACTTTGAAGCTCCAGACAACTAATTAAGCATCTTTAGTGTGGACTGTTGTCTGAAATGGGTAAGTTTCTGTCTTGGGGTGTATGGGAAGCTCCCATTCTGGGTGAATGTTGAAAGATCCTTACTTCACCCAGTGGCCTCCCAGTTGTGGGCCTGGGGCTTTCATGTACTAGAACCTACGTGGCTTTCCCCTGCAGCACTCTGTAGAAATGGCTTTTCTGACCCGCTGAATACTGCTTAATAACTGCCATTCTGACCTTACCGTAAGGCAGCATTGTCTGTGGGAAGGTTAGAGTTGAGCTACACTCTGCCATGAACGATCACTGGATATACAATGTGTGTATATTGGACCATAAGTATGTATACAGAGAGAAAGTTCTGCCATATTGGGTGAAGCACGCTAAAAGGAAAAAAACAAAATAAGATTTTCATTAAGAGGAACTTTTTTCCTTGATCTTAGTTCTTATACCTACCAGTTAGGAAGGCTTCCCTCAACAAGTAATATAGCTTATTGGTAGAAGGAGGTGGATAGTGGTAGGGTGAAGGCCAGAAACTGACACCTTCTACTGCTCACCATGCCCAGTCTTATTGCAGATGTTTTGTAAGCCTCATATAGTTACATTGTTTCAGGAAGGTATATGAGCTCTCCAGACTGCCTCAGGACCCACCACTCCAAACCTGATCTAACTGCCAAATGTATATAATTTATCTGGCCCCTGCAATCATTTGTGATTTCAGCCCCAGTTGAAACTGAATCCAGATTCTAGAGGAAGATCTCAGGCAAAATCCTGCTTCACTAACTAGCCAGTTGTATGACCTTGTGCTAGTTGCTTACATATTTTAAACCATCCCTGAATTCCTATTTTTAAAACTGAAGCCAGGAGTACCTCATTTCTCATGATGTTGTGATGGGTCCATTAGATAAGGGAAGTGATACCTCATGCCTTATGTCTTCCGTGTGGTACAAGCTCAGTGAATGGTAGTTAGTAATATTATTTCAGTCCAGCTTTAAATGTGTTGATAGAAAGGGGGACACATTGAATGCTATATAAACTGGCAGCAATACATCTGTTTTTAACAAATGGGTTAGCATTTGCTGGAACATCTATCTCTACAGAGTAGTTAAGGCCCAATCGTCATCTGCAAGCAAAGAAGGGAAATCATTTTGTCAAAATGTAAATCATTTCCTCATCTGTACTTATCTCAAAAACATTTTTGCTTTGTTTACCACAGAAATGATAACTTAAGGTTAGTCTCTTGGTTCTTTTAAGCTTTGTATTTCCAACTTGAGAGCCAAATTCACTAAAGCTTGCATGGGCAAACAGCCCCTCCCTTATTTACAGAAGCAAGTATGTGAAGATGTCTGGTAGACAATGCCTAGTGCTCAACATCTCTGAATGCAGTATCCAGTCTTAATCCATACATCTCTGTTCACAGCATGAGCACTAACGAAAGTAGTGATATCCCAACTGAGTGTGCTTTCAAATCTCCCAGATTTCCTATACCTATGCTTATGCTTTCTGACTTAGTACATCTGGAATGTGGCCCAGGAATTCATAGGATTAAAAAAAATCCCTGGAGATTCAGAGACAAATGGTTCAATTCAACAAACAGTGAAAATAACCAACAAGTAGCTTTGGTAGTCACAATGAGATATAAGATTCTTTGAGGATCTGTAAGAGGTTCTGGTTGAATGGATGTTAGTGACCTTTCAACCTTAAGTTTACAAAGGTATTCACCTACACAGAGACCCACTCCATCCATACAATTACTTTTCTCTGGGGTGGTTCCTAATGGCTTCTGGTCTCATGCATTTCTCATAACCTGGCACCATCTTAGTTATGAGGGTTCTTGCTGTAATGAACAACTACTCTCTTTTTGATTATAACTTTTTTTGAAGGCTGAAAGAACTCACTACTGTCCCATCACAAACCTAATTTACTTGTAAAAATATCACACAGTGATTGTGGGGACTCCTGAAGCTGAGCTGGTCAAGTGTAGCAAACAACCGTAGAGACAGAAGACCTACCACCTTCAGATTCCTGTGACTTGAAAGGTCAGACAACTAAAATCTTAGTGAATGTTCTGTCAGAATTCATTCATGGAATTAAGTGTTGCAAAATAGGTGAAGTGTTTTTGAATGACTTTTCCTCATGTTCAAGAGTCTCAGAACCCTCAGAATGCCCTTCATCCATTTGGTGACCCATTTCCTTGGGCAGGTGCCTTGTTCTGGGTCACTTACCTGTCTTGTAAAGCCTCTGAGGACTCTGTAAAGTAATAGCTGGTAATCTGATGAAAGAATTCTGGTTGAAATGTTAATAGCTACTAAGGATTTAACCCACTCCCTTGCATTTTAAGCTAGGCCTTTAGTGCAACAGTAAAAATAATCTGTGGGATTTTGGGCAAATGACAGATTGTTGGGGAGCGATATTTTGGGTAATAAGGTGCCATTTGGTAGTCCCCAAATAGGCTTTTAATGACTTTGTAGCCATCCTAAGTGCAGATATGTTAGGAAGTGACATTTCTTCCCTTCTCTTCCCTTTACTTACAATGAGTGCTGGGTACCAATCTTGAAGATGTAATCATTTATTCAGGTTCTTAGAGGACAAGATGGAATTTGGTTTGTGTTTGGTTTGTGTTGCTCTTCTTGTTTCTAACCCTGTTTAAGGGAAGTTGGACAGCTGAGTTGCAGATGCTCCATGACTTCTTCTGGCATGCCCTGACCCAGAGAAGCAAAGTGGAAAGGCAATGGGAACTGCATGCCAACCTTAGCTCTTTTGGGCAGGTTGCTTCTGCCTTTGGGGTATGACAAGAAGTCAAGACACTGTTCCCCTGGCTCATGAACTGCCTCTCGTCTTCCAGTCTCCATTCCAAATCCCTATAGATAGCAACTCTCAGTAAGCATGCTCATCATATAGCTAATCATGCCATCGACAAACATGGCAGAAACAGACACGGGATTCTGAGCAATATGATAGGGACACTCAAGTCAGCCAAATATGTCTATTACTGAACCTTCTTTGGAAAGCAGAAGGTACAGACAGATGTGGTAAGGGCCTAACTGGGAGAGCTTTTTTCACTGGTAATCATAGTCCCTGTTCCAAATTCATCTTATTCAAGCTACTGAGTACCAGCAATGCTGGCATCACCTGGGAGCATGCTAGGAATACAAGTGATTGGACCCCACTGCATACCTATAAAATCAGAATCTTCATTTCAACAATTCTTGGGTGCTTGGTGTGTACATAGAAGACTGAGAGGTGCTGTTGTGGACCCCGTAGGGCTCAAGAGTCATTACCAACTTGTTTCCTCATTCTTATCTGTGCTTCCATGCCCCTATAATAAGGACAGATGATGATGGCACTGAGGCCACTTGCTAAAGAAGCCAATGGCAGATAGAAACCAAGAAGGGAGGGCCAGACTAAGGGACATAAACATTCTACCAAGGCTAAAATAGAAATTTGGAAGAGAATGTTTTGGTTATTTCCATTGGGAGGGCAGCCAAAATGTATATTTGACAAAAGGCCAGAGAGAGATGGAGTGAGCGGAGAAGAGACACTAGACTTGGCGTCCAAGTCTGTTCAGAGCTTCCATCTAGCACCTGACAGGTGATGGTGCCTGGAATCTGCATCCCACCTTCCATCCCAGGAAAAGGAAACTTTCAGTTTGAGATCCAGCCTCCTTTCATTTCCCCAGCTGTCAGGCGCTATCACAGACCAGACTGGGCTCATGCTGTGAAATGAGGAACACCTCATTTTACTACCTTGTCTGTCCCCGGAAAACTGGAGACAGGATGAGCATGAATACCTCTAAAGAGTAATAGCATTGCCATCCCACCAATGTTTACCTAAGGAAACATTCCTTAAAGAGCAGTCATTTTGTGAGTGATCCCTCTGCCCCCAATTACCTCACAGGGACCGACAAGTTAACCTGATAACCAATTTTATTACACCCTCACAATTTTGCCTTCCCTTAAAATTCATCATAAATTGTGCTCTGTTCTTTATAAATACCCCTTTCTTTGCTTAATAAAGTGTCGTCTGGTTCATTACTTCCAGTCCATCCTTAGTTGCCATAGCTAAGCCATCTCTCTTGTCATCCTTTCTTTGTACCTTGAGTTTGGCTCTCAATGCCCAGCTCTCTTATCACCTCTTCTTCCTTCTCTGACCTTCTTCCCATGTGAGTGCATCTCCTTCTAATGCCTATCTCAAGACCTGTAGTCTACAACAACCTCTTCTTTTTTCCTTGTAGTACATATAAAAGGGCATACTTCTTTTTAAAGGAAATTCATCTTATGATTGATATTAAGAAACTTCATATTTACCTCGTTAATACAATGAGTCTGTGTGAACTTTGCCTACTTCCCAAGCTACCCTGAAAATGTTTCACTTCAACATGGTAAGGTGAATCTGCCCTATACCCTGGGTGCACTTACATGGAATCTAGTAGGTGCAGGTGCCTTTGTTCTTTGGCCTAAACAGGCCTTCAATCTCCGGGGTCAGTTGGTGTTTAGTTTAGGTAGTGAACTGTCATTGTGTACATCTAGATACTCCCTCATATGTGTGTCTTTCCTTGGAATCAACACATTGTGGTTCCCACAGACCCTAGTTTTAAGGCAAATACGACCTTTTAAGTATATTAATCCCTTATCAGTCACTAGGTAAAAATCTATCAACCCAAAGTAGAGTGCAGGCCCTTGGGAGGATGGATCCATCATTGAGTTATTCTGATGAAGGAAAGGTAGGTCTGGAGAAGTCCAGAGCAGGAAACAGTCCCAAGGTATGTTTATTATAGATTGGATACCACAATTAGGGGCCAGCTGGACACCAGCCAAAGGGCATGGAATGTGGCAGGCGTGGCAGGTGGGGAATATAATGGCAAGAAAGGAAGAGGTGGAAGTGTGAGGAGGAGAAATTCTGTGCATGGGAACCTTTTGAAAGTACCCCTAATCACGGGTAGTTGTCTTAGCTCAGAGTTCATTCCCCCACATAGACTGTGGCTGTGATTCTATGGATCCGATGGAGGGAGATGGGATCTCCTTCCTTTTGTGTCTGCACAGACCTCACACTCCTGCTGAAGAATGCCCATCACCCTCACCCAGGGTCTTGATTGCCCCTCCTGTGGGCATTTTATCCAATTAGACCCAACACCAAAGGAGCACAATCAATAGTCAGTTTTCTTAAGTGGATCAAGTAAAATGTGCAGGCAACTTTCCTGAAATTCAGATTAGTTAGAAAATTTTTATGAAATGTTCTTCAGATAAACTTGCAGTTTCAATCTAAGAAGTTCAAAGTTAAGTAATCTGAATAAGCCTGCTTATTTATGACCACTCCCAAAGTTGTGAATTCCATCTTCTGAAATTCTGGCTCTCCAAATCCATGACATCTTTTAATCTTTTGAGCAACTGTTTCAAAACAACAAGTCTCTTACCCACAAAAGAGGCCCATAAAAACAATTCCTTAAGTGGCTTCTTTTATTTTCCAATCCATTAAAACAAAACCAGCCAATAACCTTTGACCACCCACAATAATGAAACTTAAAAATATATCAACAGCAAAAACATCATAAAACCCTCAGCCAACCTGTGCTATTTCTTATTCAATTTTGGGTTGCAGGGAAGGAAATGCAGAAAGGAAGGAAACCTCCTTTTTACTGAGGCAGAAGTGGGGAGTGTGGAAAATGAGCTTCATTTTAAGGAAAAAAATTAGAACTTACTGACAGGAAGAAAAGCTGGCTCATTTTGCAGTAAGCATAGCGAACGAAAGTTTTCTTTGTTCCTTCCCCTCACACCTTTCCTGTTTCCCTGTGACATCCCCTAACCCCAACACACTTTCTCTTAGTAGATCAACAAGAAGTTGCCTTCTAGGGGAGGGAAGACACTGCTGGAAGCTCACCTTTACAGCCTGCTGATTGCCATCTATTTTTATGGCCCAAATGAACAGCATCACCTTCCTCCCTCCTCTCCACATAAAAAATAGATTTAGAAAAAGCCATAGTAAACCTTGTGAGAAGGTGACTTAAATCTTTGACTGGCATCATGTGAGCGACCTCTTTGTGCTTCAGTGGGCCAAGCCAGCAGGTCAGAGGGACCGAGAGGTGAGCTAAGCCAGTGAGCTTATTGAAGACAGGCCAGCAGACAGGAGAAGAGGAGGAGGAACAAAGGTGCAAAGATGGAGGAGTCAGGGTCACCGGTGGAGCTGGGGCAGGAGATGGTGGGTAGTACCTGTTGGAGGGCAGGAGCTGCAGTAGAGCAGGTCTTTACCCTTGTTCCAGAGAAGACTTGAAAGGAACAAACACAAAAACAAACAAAACAGAACCCACCAGAGAGCAGAGAATAGGATCAGGGAAGGTGATTTCCTTCCCAAATGGAACTAAACAGTTAAATGGATCCTGGCAATTAGAATAATTAGATAATTAGATTGTGACTCTGTGGGCAAGAGACAGAAACCTGTCTCAGCTAAGTACACTTAGTAGCAAAATGCTCTCAGTTATGAAAGGAGCGTGCTCTCAGTTAGCAGGTATATTTCAAATGGTTCAAAAAAAAATTAATGGAAGACAAATTTGCAGCTGATGAGTTAGATTTAGCCAGGGAGAGGGATTTTGCCTGGGGCTCCATTAGAGCCTGTGCTCTTAAGTTCCTCTCTCAGTCCCACCATCACCACTGCACCTCCATCAACAGATTTTTATTTAAGCCAATACGTTTAGAGCACAATTCCATGGTGAATAACCTTTAAGGTTACATTTGCCTTTTCCTTGCTTCTTGCAAACAGAGCGTAATCCATGAGCACATTTGTTGGCTGTAAAGGTGTACAACAGCAATTTTTGCAATGACGGTGCAGAGAGGGAATATGAGATCTGTGTGCTAATGAGCTGACACTGCAGAGGCTGGGGCGATGTAGTGTGGAGTGCACTACAAGTGCATAGCAGCAAGATGCAGGAGGGGACTTCAAGGGAATCGAAGGCATTTGCTGAGGAACCAGAGCAGTCAAGCCAGGCACATGGGATCCAAGAGTTCCTTGATGTGTTGACATATTCCTGAAAGCCTTGAGGTGATCAAATTTGTTAGGGAACAGACATGTACCTTTTCTTTGGATATACACTGATTATGTATGTACGTGTCTGTGTGTGTGTGTATGTGTGTGCCTGCGTGTATGAATGCATATACCCTGAAACCTTAATATCCACACCATTCTTCCTTCTGGTGTTTTCAAGCCAAATTGAAAAGTAAAGCAGCAAACTCAATTAATCCTTATGAAATGGGAACATGTGCTTCAAGTCAGATGAGTCTCTTTGATAAACTTCAATTCACCTCTGAGCTGCGATCCCAAATGAACCACCTTTCAAAGCTAGAGAGGCTTTTATTGGCTTCTTAAGATACAAAATGAAGTTGGAGTCTGGTCTCAAGCAAACCTCTTGGGGGTTGTGCAAAAAAAAAAAATTGGTTGCTGGTGAAGAAGAGTCTTTAAATAACTGATGCCTGGGATTTTGCTGCAAGAAAACCCTCTGAGTACATTGGAGCAGGGAATACATACAGAGGGAGGGTAGAGAGCAGTGACTCACAGATGGTATGAACCTCTGCTGCTTCTTTGAGTATTTTAGTTGCAAACCTATGCCCTCAAAAGTGCATGCCTTCCTCAGGATTGAGGGTAACCTATGCCCTCAAAAGTGCATACCTTCCTCAAGATTGAGGCTGCAGAAAAGATCATGGGAAGAAATCAATTCCAGTGCTAAAGGAAGCTGAAACGAATAAGTTTGAAAAAAGAACAGGGAGCTGTCTTTTTTGGGCCATCTATTCCATTCTGTACCAGAATGGAGAGGTGGGTGACTGCATTTAGACCCCATCTGGGTTTTTTATGAATTCACCCTAGGTTCCCAGGGATGGCAGGTCATAGGACCCAGGTTTTTTCCTCTGCACTGTAGTGCTACCATTTGCAAGAATGAAAGCCTGGGCCACCTGCCACCTTCCAGTCCTGAACTGGTATTGTATGCCTCCCTCTGAGATTTGTGATTTTGGCTTCCGTGAGAAAAAGAACAATCAAGGGCAGAGGGAGAACTGAGACACACCTCCAGGGCTTCCCCAGCCCTTTGAAAGGATGATTTTCTGCATTCATAGATGCTCAGATTTTGTTTGGACTAGTCGTTTTTTCTCATAGGAAGCTGCAGGCAGCAGCTGCAGGGAGACAGTGCTGAGATCTGGCCCCCATTCAATGGTTGTGACATTCAGAAAGGAGTGTTCTGGGGGCCAGAGGAGATGACAGCTTTCTTCTTCTGTCTTCTGAGCTGTAAAGTCTAAGTGTGCAACAGGCGGGTGATTGCACATTAGTGGTTTCTGGATATTTCTTCTGTGTATGTCTGTATGTACATGTGTCTTTGGCATAACTAAGGACAAGGTCACCTTTTTGTTTTATCCTTTGTGTGGTGGTCCAGTGACCCACACCATTTATTCCACACTTTAAAACCCCCAGTCATCATCCAGACTTGTAGGTTTGTAAGTAGAAGTATTGTAGATTGGGTGGGGAGGTTGATGAATTTATTTTATTTTCCAGTGATTATTGCTTAGTGTTCAGAGAGTTAATGCATTAAAGCAACTCAACACCAAAATGAACGACTTCTTGCTTATACTAAAAACTGAGTTTTTCACATGGCAAAGATTATTTTCTAAGTATTCCTTGAGTAGGGTTCTCATCACCCTGGCTTGCCGGTCTCAATCTGATTTAACTGTACAAGCAAACATACAGACAGACACAGGACCAAAATCCTAGGATATCAGCCATTCCCGAGAAGTCAGTTTGCACCCTTATCCCCGTCCTCATCAGCGGAAAGACACTAAAGTGAGTTGAAATAAAAATATTGTTGGTTATTAATATTGAATCCCAGTCATTTTATGTATTTGGTTTTAAATCTGCCCTAATTGATATTTAGGAAGGTATATTTGAGGTTCAGCCTCTTGACGAGATAACAGTGCTGCAGTATTAAAAGTCAGATGTGTGTTGTAAATGTTATAGAGACAGGCTGGGATTACCGAAATAAGATGCAAAGTATAGACAGACATTTTATAACTCTCACACTTAGCTGGAATTAATAAGTTCCTATTTTTGTCAATGTCGGAAAGCCAAAGAATGTCAAACACAGACTATCTCAGAACATGTTCATATAAGGACCTGTACCTTCAGCTAAAATTTTCTTAAAGAGGATAATAGTCACATTTTTGTAAAATATTTCATGCCCATTTCCTTGACCTAAGTCTTCAAACTCAATGAGCCTGTGCCCTTGGAGAGCCTTTAAACAGTTTTTTTTTTAAATCACTTCTGAGGCAGAAGAGTTTGAAGAAGGTCATGCACAAAGTTTCAGCCAAACAAACATAATTTCTCATGTGGAAGGAAAATGAAAAACCCAAAACTGCAAACTACAGCAGCCATAAAAACAAAACATATTTATGCCATCATCAGCCTCCCTGTTGTGAAAACTTTTAGTGAAATCAGCTTAGACGAAGAATTACCCATTTTTCTTAAAAAATATTCCATTCAAGAAAAACCTCTGTTCAACTGCCTATTAGTCATCTGAGTTCCCAGCGGTTTTACTTCTCAGAAGGTTCCCTCGCCTGTGGAATAATCTCCAGGCACAACTCTTGTGTTTCAGAATTGGTTTGGGACTGATGAAATCCCTCTTTTGATACCCAGTTTTCCTGCTAAAAGCTTCCCCCTTTCACCTTTGGCTCTAAGTTAAGAACTGGCTTGTCCTTAACAGGAGGGGGGTGAACACAGTAGCCAGAACAGAACAGAAGCCAGAAGTAGCTTTCCAGATAGTCACTAGAGCGCTGGCTTCTCCTGGGTCCTCGGTTAGCCAGGTGTTCCTCACTTACAATCAGTCTTCAGCCTTATAGGTTCCTATCAGAGCTCTCTAGGTAAGAAAGGTGATAAGCTAGCACAGGAACAGGCCAGGTAACTCAGCCTGATACCTCAAGGTCATTTGTTTGCAGAATTTCTCTTATTGGGCTCCTTTATCTGAGGCAATTGTCAAATTCAGCTTCCTGCAGCCAGGTGCTAGCTTTAACAGTACATTCTGAATCGACTCCGTTAAAAACAAAAACAAAAGCAAACCTCTCTCTAAAAAACCTATCTGAAGAAATTTCCCTGAACAAGTAGATACTTCTTTCTTTTCCCCAGGACCCCCCCCCCCCCCCCCCGCAAAAAAAAAGCACTATGGAGCAGGGAATGCTCGTGTAGCAGGGAGAAAGAAAACTTTTGTAGCCAACATACAGCCAGAGTTTCATGCGCTGCCTTAAGTCCCTTCAGCGGCACGCTCCGGAGTTGATTTATGCCGCATGAAAGCTGGGTTGACGCTAGCCCCTAAAATGTCTTCTGAGACAATCACCCCAACAAGCACCGGAGACCCCAAGTGTCACACGCAAAATGCCAATGAGGTCCCTGAGGTCCCGAAAGGGAGGAAAAGCAGAGCTACTTACAAGCATTAGTCACAGAAAAACTATTGGAGGAATCCAAGTGATCTACGTGGTAATTCAAATGGAAGGGCTTCTCGGTGGTGTTCTGGTTGGTGTTGTATAACTGCACGGCAAAGCGGAAAGCGCTGTGCTCCTGCACCGTGTTTCTCATGAAAAGTCCTCCTAGAAGCAAAGGGAACCGACATTTGGCTGTGTCCCTCCAAGACCGGGTAGAAACCGGGGCAGCGCTACAGATAGACACCTTTCAGTAGTACCGGGGTGCGCGACGATGTTTGGTTGTCAACCTGTGTGTCTTTCAAGACTTGGGAACTCAGATGTTGGCCAAGAGCAACCTGCTTTGCGTCTAGACCGAAGCGGAGGAGGAGAGGCTGGACAGAAGGGGACCGGGGTAGGGGGATGAAGGGGGTCTGCTCTAGGGTGGGACGGTGGGAGCCAGCTCGGGACCTGGTTCTCTCCCAGGTGGCAGCTTCCTTGCCCCGGCACCCCCCCCCCC
>PVHY01004036.1:0-33403 GCA_004024945.1 Uropsilus gracilis | reverse complement strand
ACTTGTAAATACAGGCAGCAGCGGGAGAACTGGCCCCAGCGCCGCGAGCCAGGCTCCAGACAGACACAGCGGCAATTCAGGAATTCGTGGTCTGCGTGACTTCGCGGCTCAGCCCCGGTGTCACCCCGCCTCCTACCCCGTCGCCGCGACCTGGAGGCTCCCCGGGGCTGGGGGGGACTCAGGGCGCTCCCGCCTCCCCAGCACTAGCCTGCGTCGGGGAGCCAGAGACTTGGACGGGGCGCCCCGGGCCGGGTTGGGAGCCCTGGCGCGGCCAGACAGGCGGCACCAGCCTGGGACAACTTCCAGCGGCGGCGCGCACGCCATGGCAAAGTCCAGAGCGGCCGCCGGGAAGCCGCGACTCGGGGTTTCGCCGCAGCCTCCGGCCTCCCGCGAGCCTCCGCGCCCCGGAAAACCCACCGCCCCCCTTCCCCCCAGCCCCCCACTCTAGCCCCCGAGAGCCCTCCGAGCCCCGGCACTGGGAGGACCAGGCAGCTCGGAGGGGCTCAGCTTCCCCACGGCTCCTGCCGGTTCCGCTCCCCTGTCCCCTCCCGGGCCCACGCAGGACAGGGACCCGCGGCGGCTGTGGCCGCCGGGGCAGTGGCGGTGGGCTCGGGCGCGCGGGAGTCTGCCCCACTGCCCGGCTGGCTCGCCCGCGCTTACCTATGCTGATGGTGTTGGGGAATCCTCCGTGGGAATGACCCAAAAGCCCCAGGACTAAAAAGAAGACCGCCTGGAGCACGCTTTGCCCCATTTTCTTCTGTCTGGCCATGCTATGCCTAAAACGAAGCTGACAAGAGCATGGGCGCAACTCGGGAGTCGTCAAAATAATAATAGAAAAAGAAAAAAGAATTCGCCGGCTCTTCCACCCCCTCCCCTCAACTTGCTCTTGCTCACTCTTCCTTTCCACCCCACACTAGTCCTCCTCCTCCACCACCTTCTTCCTCTCTCTCTCTCTCTCTCTCTCTCTCTCTCTCTCTCTCTCTCTCTCTCTCTCTCTCTCTCTCTCTCTCTCTCTCTCTCTCTCTCTCTCTCTCTCTTTCTCGCTCTCCGTGTCTGGCTCCTTCTCGCTCCCTCTCGCTCCCAGGCTCTCTCACCACCCCTCCCCGCCCCCCATCTCACTTCTGTCTTCACACCAATCTGGAAGGCGGGTTCATTGGCTGCAAGCTGGGTTCGCCAAAGGATCTCTCTCCCTATCACTACTAGAGATGGGGGGGGGAGAGGGGAGAGAGAGACAGTGAGAGACAGTGAGAGAGACAGTGAGAGAGAGACAGTGAGAGAAAGAGAGAGACAGCCTAAAACAGAAGACAAAAAAGACAAAGCACGAAAAAACAATAAAAGAAATGAGAGGAGAGAAAGACAGGCACACACAGAGAGACAGACAGAAATTATAAAGAAAATCCGAGACTTTTCTCCCTCAGAAGATGATGTGTCTGAAGAGGGAAAAAGAAGGGAAGAGCGAAAAGGCTCAGCGCCGGTGAACTGGGCTCTTCCAATTGGGCCGGTAGGGGGATATTGATCAAAGTTGATCTGACGTGGAATTAAAGCCGCACACCGCTTAGCTCCACTGCAAACTGCAGCCGCGGACTGCAAAGCCTTGGTGCTGGCGTTTGTCAACACGGGAGATGGGAATCAATAGAAATACACTAGTCCTCACGTGGACCCGCCTTTCGAGCTGCAAACTGCCTTTTCTCACAAAAAGAAAAGAAAAGCTGCATTGCATCCGCGTTTGTGTGTTTGTGTGTCTCTCTAAAAGATAAGTGGGGGTGGGGTGGGGGGACGGCTGGTGGTTACTCCTGAGTCTTTGTGGAGACTCAGAAGAGCAGTTCCCATCACAATGCACCCAAAGATTTTGCGCATGCCCGGCCCCTGCCGCTCAGTTTTTACAGCAGAGGCCACTGAGCACCACTGACCCCCCCCCATCCCTCACTAGCACTCGGGTGTGCGCAGCGCGTGCGCGAGCGCACTTGTACACACACACACACACACACACACACACAAGCGCGCGCACGCACACACACACATAGAGCTCTAGAAGCCGGTACCTCCCCTTACTCAAGTGCAGAACCAGGCTTGGGGGGGGGGCAGGAAGGGGCAGTTGGCGGACTTGACAGGTTTGGAGGGCAAAGAAAAGTATGTGCCCGGAGGTGGTAACTAAAAGGTTAATCAAAAGGAGCTCAGTCCCTTCCTCAGAGAGGAGCAGAGAAGAGTGAGAATGAGCTGAAATAAGGGTAGGTGTTGAAAGCTCAAGTTGGGGGAAACCATCCCTAGCTGCCTTGCTCCCTTGAGGTTGTCTCTGGACTTAGCCTGGGTCCTTGACTCAAGACCCCTGAAGCTGTCAACTCTCGCTCATGCTTCTTTCACTCTCTGTTCTAAAGGCAGGAAAGAACATTGGAAGTCAGGCAGAGAGAACAACCTACATCTTAGTTGGGGGTGGGGTGGTTCGCTCCATCTCATCTTTGGGTCAGCCTCTCAGGCTATGGACCCCTCCCTAAGCCCTTCTCAGGTGGTGAGAAAAACACCACTTTATCTTTTTCACAGTAGTTGGAAGACATGGCTTGAACCTCTCCCCACACCAGCTATTTCCTTTTTCATGTCCTTTCCTCCAGGTATATGTGGAAAATGAACCTTCCTGCCAGTGCACAGCGAACCTGTCCACATGGGACAGGGGCACAGGAATTCAACTGGTACACTGATTTCCCCTGAGCTTCACGTTTGGCATGATATAGATTGGAGCCTGAAATGGAAAGTTACCAAACCCTCAGGCAACCAGAAAAGTGATTCTAGGCTCTTTCCAAGTTTCTGTCTATTCAGATAATGCACAGTCTTTTTCCTGTCTCTGCACCCAAAGACATCTTTAGTCTCCATGTGGGTAGTGGGTGGCTAAGAGTGAGGGAGATGTCTTGTACTTGGTTAGAGCATTAGGGTGGCGGGATGTGCACAGACCAAGCTGGTCAACCCTTGACAAATGTGGGGACTGAGAGAGCATGGTTCAAGATTATAGGTCTGCAAAAGGTCAAGAAAAAAGACAACACTAGTCAGCTGAACATAGATCTGAGGCATCCAGCAAAGGAGGGAGAGGTTCAAAACAAGTGAGGGAAGGATGCAAGGAAATATGGTGATGGCTCATGGGTGACATGGTGGCAGGAGAATTCTGGGGACTACAATGATGTAAGAAAATAAAAAAGATAAATAAATTGAAAAAGAAAAAATAGAAAAGGAAAAGAAAATTAAAAAAAATAAATTGAAAAAAGAAAACAAACAAGCAAAAACATGGGCATTTTGGAGAGAGGTTCAAGTTCAAGTTTATATTCCATCACATGTAAGCATAGTGTGACCTTAATCTGGACTCTCCAGTTTTTAAATCTGCATCATGGCCATATTAATACTTCTTTCCCTAAAAATTAGTTGTGGATTAAATAGAAATTTAAGAACATAATGGATGTTGGAAAAATACAATTCAGTATCTGATTCTGAAGAATCAATAAACATTAATTTCTAAGCCCTGTTTGCTCTTGCTCACCTTTCAAAAGTGACCTCCTCTCCTCCAAAGCCCTCATACTGTTAGCCTCCCCTCTCTCCACCATTCGCCCTATCTGCTACTAAGTCTTTGCCATCTTCCCATTCTAGACCCTCAAGAGTTCTAGGAGACAGGAGAGAATCTGGTAGAAGCATATTTCCTAAGGTTCTAATAGCAGGCAGTAACCATTTAATAATAAAAATGTTGCATTTAGAGAACCTCTACTCTGTGCCAGGTACTGTATGTTTCTCCTTTTAGATAACACGGTTGTTGCATTTTAATAGGTTTCTTTACCACCTTCACCCAAAGGAATAACTCTAATGAGGAGTTTCAGTTTTGATTTCTGGTGGTTAAATAATATATTTTTTGGGGGGGGGAGGGAGGTGACATTCAACACACCTCAGTTCACTCCTGAAGTGTGCCTGGTACCCATCCATACTTTGTCAGCCATGAGAAGAGGTGGACAAAGAGGCTTGTAATGATTTTCATTGCCATTTGGCTTGAAGAGTAACTGATGGGCCGGTAACAAAAGATGAGAGGAAGAAAGACATTTTAGTGCCTCTGCACTTGAAAATCTCCCGTTGAATCCATTACTGGAAATGGGACCCATCCCTTCCACTTTCAATCTCTCCAGTCTACTACCTTCTTTTCTCTCTTTTATCTGCTGCCACTCTTTCAACTTTTAGCTGTCAGAGGCAGCCGTTGGCAGAATTGGACTAGTTCATGTGAGCCAGCAGGGACACAGTGGTGGATTAAGCAAATTGCTGTTGTTTAAGAAGCCTATATAAATACATGCAAGTTATTTTGTAATCGATCTCTTACCCAAGAAAGCAGTGAGATGCATTGTGAACTTCATCTTCCCTTTTCTAGAACTAGAGATTGTACTGGCAGTATTATAGCCACCAGAAGT
Source organism: Uropsilus gracilis (assembly GCA_004024945.1). NCBI lineage: Eukaryota > Metazoa > Chordata > Mammalia > Eulipotyphla > Talpidae > Uropsilus > Uropsilus gracilis. Next base: position 28,976 of record PVHY01004036.1, on the reverse strand, counting down.
TGCTGACAAAGCCTCAAATGGAGCTCTCTTTCTGTGGTTAAGAGGTATCTCTGCTGGATTTAGGATTACTTGTTGGTCTTAGAATACACGACTTACCCTTGTAAGCAAGCTTCATGATTCAGTTTAAACAGAAAAAAAAATCTTTGCAGTGCAGTTTTTATTAAAAGGTAGTTTTGTGTACATTCATGAGATGGCTAGTCAGGTGCCACCACAAGAGGGGGCACAGGGGAGACACAAGAAAACTCTTAGGTCCTAGAAGAAGAGGAGTCACTATGTCCTGCAAAAGGAGCAGGGAGTGGGGGGGGGGGGGAGGGCAGGGGGGAAAGGAATCAGTCTACCAGGTAGGGAGGGAGGGAGAGGGAGCGCAATTGCAGATCAGCATGGAGCATACAAAGAAAAGATGCCAGGACATTTCCTTGGTATAGAGGAAGCTCTTAGGTCTTTGTTGCAGGAAGGGGCATGGTGGCAGAGGCCAGGCTTATTAAATGGATGCACCTGATCTCCTGGGAGGGGTGTTCACAGCCTGCTTTTTGGGAATGTTGAGACAGCAGAAAAATGAAGTTTTAAAGTGTTTCATTTCCAAAGTGAAAATGAAAGTTCTGTTTGTTTCCCCCTTGGGAAAGGGGCACTTGAATAAATAGAAATGTCAGCCAGTAGAGCTCAGACAGGACATCTATACCATACATTGAACCTTTTACCTGCTAACTTGATTCCTTGCTAATAAGAAAATGGCAGCTGAAGCGAGCCTGATTCATTGGGAGGAGACTGCTATATCCTTTCAAGGTGGCAAAAGCAAGATATGATATCCTTTGCCATTTGATCTGGAAATTTGATTTCTTCAATGAATATTTGACTCTGCTAAACACCAGCGAGATGAGAAAACAAGACATAGTTTCTGCCTTCAATGACTTTCAAGTTTCAAGGAGGAGCAGATATATTCACTGGCAATGCCCATGCAACGTGGTAAGTGCTGTAAACATGGGGAGCACCAGGTACCATCGAAGTGCGAAGAAGAGTGCTTGCATTCCTGAAACAAGTATTGCCCCTTATCCCAGAGTCAATCCCAAGTCAATGAAAAGAGAAGCTAGAACAAGGCAATTTCTAAGGCCCTTTTCTTCTCTCACGTTTCATAGTCTAATGATTCCACAGGTAGGATTATTTTAGGGTCAGAAAAACTGTCCAAATGCCAGCCTGCCTTCTAATCCAGGATCCAATGTAGGGACTGCTGATTCTTCCCACTTGTTGCTTGCACTTCCATCCCCAGTTTATCTTGGGGAGAACAGAATTCAGTCAAAGGAGATTGCACATTACATCTAAGAGAGTCCTCCATCTTACTTTGGTATCATCTCATCTTCTCCATTACACCACCAGCTCCAGGAACCACTATAGAAATCATCTGTGCGGGTGTAACCTTGGTGTTGATGGATAAATCCACCATCCAGAAGAGCTGAAGTTTGTCATGGGTCTAGTTAGATTTGCTTCCTGCGGGAGTACCTTTGTGGATCAGAAGAGAAGTCTGATGAATGTGGGTTTCATATGCCCAGGAATGGACCCATAGCAACTTCTGCGAGTCACACCAAGTGAGAACTGGCCATGGCCGCAATTGTTTATCTCAAATTGTTTTCAGATTGGTTTACTTTTCATAGCTCCTATTTTTCATTAGTGTTATCTCCCCTGGAGTGGTTTTGGAGGTGATATATCATTTTTCGAACTCCTCGTCCCACCTTTTCTCTTTGGACCAAGCACTTTTATACTGCAGACTTTAGGGCTAGTGACCATACTTTTGACCCCTTCAGTTCCTATAGCAGTTAGGAGGCTTCATGCTTCAACCAAGGCAAAGTAAGGGAGACACAATGGCTCACATACCTGGAAGGGACACAGGTGGGGCCTGCTGGAGAACTGACTAGATTTTGTTTAACTATTTCAACAAAGACCTAATTTCATTTCCTCTTTCCTTCCTGCCTCCATTATTAATGATATGATGTTTGACCTTTCTTGTCTTAACACATGCTTTATACATTCTTGCATCATTGATTCAAATTGAATCACATGAATGTTCATGATCTGGTAGTTTGGCCAAGTAGTGTCATTGCTTAGGCCTTGATCACACAGACTAACTGCAACAGCATAAGGGACAAGGTTATGGTCCACCAGGGAGCCGAGAGGAAAGATAGTCCAGCCATGGCCCTCACCAAACCACAAGATTGACTATGGGGGAGGGAGCCGTGGAGGTTTGAAAGCAACCACAATAACCAGTACAATCCCCAGCTTCTTAAAAATCTGCATCTTGCGCATTCTTCATAGTAACAATTTCACTCTTGAGATTATAGAGGTCCCTGATCATTTCCTGAAATGGGGTTGTCTGAGGCTGATTTACTAATGTAACAGAAGGATTTTGCCATGAAAACAGTTTACCACTAAAATCTAGGGTGTTACTCTATAGTCTAGGAAACTGAGGAATCAGAGACGTTTAGTGAAGAACCTAAAGTCACACAGCCAAATAGTGGGGAATGGAATTTCTTAGCTCTCTAGGGCTTTATCCACCAGACCAGTCTCCTTCATGCTGTGAGGGAATTGAATCATAACAAATATATTCTGCCGAGATGGGTACATCTTAGTAAGTAATTATCCCCTGGTGGGCTCTGAATGGGCTTGAAAACCACAGATGGAAATCACACAGCTTCAGGACTCCTGCTTCTAACAAAATGACATTCTTATAAGCTGCAGTGTGTTTCTGATGGGATGTGTTAATTTATTGTGAATTATTCCAGGTTATCTCCCAAAGATGATATTGTTGACATTTTTATTAATGCACATTGTTTTACCCCTCTGGGAAGGTTCCAAATTGTTACCGTGAAACAGCACAAGCAAGTCAGGGGGAAATTAACCCCTAGCCTAGAACTGACCCTGTCTCTCAGCCCTAGTTGGAGAAAGGTTGCATGTTTGAGCAGCTTTGTGAATTTTATTTTGAATTCTGGGTCTCAATTGATTGAGGAGTTATACTTTATATTCAACTGGAAAGGTTTCCATTTTTTGAGTACTCATGAAAATTATAAACTGCCTCAGATTTATGAAAATTATATGACTATATATTAGGAACTCCACCAACATCATGTCATATCATATGAAGTGTGGCGTAATAACAACACCTAACAACACCTGGAAGGGGAAATCCTTTACCTCAAAGAATGATGAAAGCCAATGTTAACTCAGTAAAAAGAGATGAAAAAGGAAGAACTCATACAGCAAAATAACAGCAAAAGTCAAGCAGGTTTTTTTGTTCCATTTTCTATATGTGTGAGAGTGGTGGTGATGGGGTTCGGATGGGTGAAGCACATGTGTTCATTAAATGAACACTTCAGTTATTCACTTCTTTCTGCATCCATATCCATCTATAGAGTGACCTTGTTGTGTCTAAGAAACCGTATACCTTCCTGTTGGCCATCTTCACCTGTAGTAGCTTGAGAAGAATACGAACCATCTAGTTTTCTGGCTCCAGAACAATGAGAGACATGTGGAGAACATATTTTTTTCCTTTAAAAATAAGTTATCTATTAGTTTAAGGAAATCCAGTATGTGACAATACAAATTTGGAGAAATATTTATAGTTTACTAAAGAACCCACCAGCGGTTGTAAGTACTGAACAGATTCTGTGCTGCGGTTATGTTAGATGTGGTTTTGCTCCCAGAGGGGACAGTGGTGTTGCTTGCAGCATTGGGGATGAAGGGGGCTTGCTAATAGCATTTAGTACGCAGAGGTCAGGGATGCTAACCCTAAAGTTCACAAGGCAGCCTTCAGTACCAAAGTTCAATAGTACGCTGCTGAGAAACACATCTACTTGGAGAAGGAGTTTTAAAAAGCCTAAATGGTTTATACATACCTTTTCAGAAGCATGACTATTGAACCAGGTTTCTGGAAACCTGGATTCTAGTGGCAATTCTGCCCCAGTTTCTAGGAACATGACCTCAGGTAATCGTTGAAATGTTCTGAACTTTAGTGTTTGATCTGTGAATTTGTAGGGGTGGAGGGATGGGAGGGACGAAGGATGTGGGTTAGGTTGTTATGTTATCTACTTCTCTATAGAAGGCACTTGCAATGGTGGGTGGAGGGAGACAGAGAGCGAGAACACTTGATAGTATCCATTCAATGTTGTGATTTTGTAGCATTCAGGTTGGTAAAGTTGATTAGCTCAATTCATATATACAAGGAAATAGGAACTTTCAGAGTATATTTCCACTGTGTTTATTTTTCTACAGGTTCTATAAAAGCTCACTGATGAAGAAATTGAGACAAGTCAGAATGTTTTTAACTTCCCTAAATGTGACATAGAAAGCAAGGCTTTTTAACTTCTTTGCTGCCTCTTTTGCCTTAAAGCACTACAAGCTTCCTGCAGTGCCTGTCAGTATTGATTAGGACTTCAGGGAATATCATCATTATTGCCGTTTTTTAGTTTAGAGAAAATATTAAAACAGTTATGAAAATATTTCTATAACGATTTTTCAGTGTTCAGGAGTAGGCAGAAAGCTGGTTTCTACTGAGTCATTATCACTAAATTGGACTTGAGGGTGGGGAGTGAGATGGACTTGTTTGTGGGCTGAGTAGACTGAGTAGTACCCTGGGGCCCCCAAACTTGCATACTCTAACTGGGTTCTGCCATCTGCCACAAAAAGACAAAGCATTCTCTTAGCGTGGAAGAATTTTAATAGGATTATTGTACATAGAAAGAGACTAAAGGATAATAATTTTACAATAAAACAATCAAAGTTACCCATCCCTGCATGGGGAAATGCCCAGCCAAACAGGGTTGGCCCAAAGCAGGGCCACTGAAGCCTGATAATTTGCCACAAGTGTAAGGCACCTTCTGGTAGGGACCCATAGGAAAGGGGCCGGAAGGGCCAGACAAATCTGGGTGGCAAGAGGAATAAAATCAAAGTATAAATCAGGTTGCAGGCTGCCGCATCTACATTCCCATTGGTCTCTCACCCACATCTCTTCCAAATATCCCTACATGTCTCAACTCCATGTTTTCTTTCAAGTCTCCTGAGTCCCTGGTGCAAGTCCAAAGTCAGGAAGCCAGTGCGCCCTTCGACTAGGAACAAGGTTCAACCAGTAATTAGCAAGTCTTCAGGGTGGAGAGGACTCTATATACTTTGTGGAGACTAATGTGAAATGAAAATGTTATTTAAAATTTCAAGACAAGACAGCAGAGCATTAAGCTAAGCCCAAGTCTCCTAGCCTGGAACCCTAAGTCACCACACAGGTCACATTTATGGAGCCTGCTCTTGAGGATAATGCCCAGAATGGAGTCCCTCCCTCCTCAGTTCCCTGCGGTGTTAAGACCCTAGGGAGAAAACTCATTCATTAAGGGCCCTGTAGGATCCAAATAAAATAAAATAAAATAAAGGAACTTCCTCTAGGGAGGTCACCCTACACTGGCTCATTGCTTCCCCTGGTCTCCCTCAGTGCATAGCTTCAGTCCCAGGAGAAGTTCTAGGTAACAAAAGAAAAGAAAATTTACTTGAAAAGAAAAAAATCACTGTATGTTGGCAGGAGGCCAGAGTGGTCTCCCAATCTTCCCTACTCTGCTATCTAAACTCAAATTCCGTTCCCTGGGGGAAAGTCAGCCTATGTCCAGAGACAGCTTCTGGGAATGTCCCTGTGAGTCTCAGCTTAAATTCCAAACAAGGCAAAGCAAAGGAAATACAGACAGCCCCTCCCCCTTTAAATTCTGATAAAAAGCTTAAGACACTGTCACATCTTGTTACTAAAGAGAAAGCAGTGATTCCTCAACAATTCTGAGTTGCTTTTACTCAAATTTCTGGTGTGTACAGATGAACTTGGCATTTTTCCTGATGATGATGATGAAAACGATAATGGAGACAACCATCATAGTGATGATGATAATGATGATGATAATTAACAGTTATTTCTTAGAGTGTGCCAGGTACTCTGCTAAATGATTTAAATGTATTGTCTCATTGCATCCTTACAACAACTCTTCAAGTAAGTACTATTATTATCCCCATATTTGATGCAAACCAAAAATTAGAAGCATTTCCTTTAAAGAGACTCTGAAGAGCATCTTTCACATAAGAGATGGTAAATGGAAAGTAATTGCGTAGTTCCCATTATTAACAAGTTAGAATGTGAAAAGTATCATTGTTTCCCTCATTTATTTAGGATGCTTCCTCTACTGTAACTATATATTTTGTGAACACACATTTGTTTTTAAATGCTTTTCATAAAGCTAAAAACACAGAGGCTTCTCAAGAAAGGTGCGCTCTGAAGGAATAATAAAGTGAGCGTTTCATGGGCTCTTTCAAGACCTCAACCCTCTTAAGAAGTTCCATGAAAACATTGTAAGTTTTTTAATCATGAATTTTGCCACAAGGGTTTTGAGAAACAAAATTTTGTAGTTGGAGAAATACAATGTACCTTCATTTCAGGTAAATCATACTTAGAGCAACAACCCACCCTGCTGATAGGGTTATAAACAAAGGCATCATTACCACCACCATGTGGATATTTCCAATAATTGCAGAAAAATTACCCAAGCAGAAAGCCTTAGCACCTTGCCTACTGAAACGTAATATTTCTCCCTCAATGTTATTTGAGTTTTGTCTTAGGTTTATGGGTAGTAAGTTAATATGATAAATTTATTCATTTTTTGGTTCACAGTCCTTTTGAGATTAGGAGTAGTTCAATTAATAAGTACATGGATAAATGCAATACTTATACTTTCAAACTAATCATTTTTAAAATTATAAACACTTTATTGTCCTCCTAACCAGAGTGAAACTTGAGGGAAACAACTTCCTTTGTATTAGAGTACACTGCAACTCTATACTCTAACTATAAATTTTATTTATTTTGCTTGTTTAAGATTGTGAACTCTATGAAAGCAAGATATTTCTTTTGGCCTGGTTACTGCTATAATCCCAGTAATAATTGATGCTAGATTTTTTTCAAATGAATGAATAAATGCATGAATTAACCAAGAAACAAGACCTGATAGTGCTTGATTTAACACTACGGTTCATGAATCAGGAGGAATACAAGGAAAAAAAGTTTTGAATTTCATGGGCGAACTGAAAAAGACTAAACGCTCTTCCATCTCATGGTTAGATCTGGCAAACTCTTAGAGAGCAGTGTCCAGAGCCATGTGTAGGGGAAGGTCTACACACTACAGAACCTGATAGAGTAGAGGGTGAATCTGGTAGAGAAAAGTGAGAATAACCTTTCTTATCTTACCTCCTTGGGGTACTTAACCATCCCTTCTTTTTTTTTTTTTTTTTAGGGTTCTATTAGAGAAAAGTGGTTGGTATATTCCACAAGGTACTTGATTGAAAACAGTCCTTGTGTTGCCATGGATGGCAGTTGAGGAGAATTGAAAGTTTGAGTATATTTCCTGTTTCCTAAGAACGTGGAAATTGGTTGACTTTGTAGGTCACTAGGAGATGATAAGAGGCTGGCTGGCAAATGCTGACAAAGTGAAAATGGACATTGGCAATGTGCTGCTATACCTTATTATATGGGCAAATCCTGCTTTATACTGTGGGTGTGCTTCTAAAAATTCGTGTGGAAAAGGAATTTAGGTAAATTGAATCCTATATTAAATCTGGGACAGGTGCTTGCCACTTACAGGAACCTTGAATCAAGTCATTTTCTCAAGAGAAGAAATGGGCTATTTTGTCATTTTTGTGGTTTCTTATATGTATTAAAAACAGACACAGACCATCCCCTGTAAATTAGAGGTTAGGCTTCCTTAAAAAAATGTGGTTGGGGGCTATTTAATTTGGAAAACTTCTGTCACCAAAGTTTAAATTGGGGAGTATTTGGCTTCCTCCAAAACACAAGATTCCAATGCTGATCTTTCATACTATGCCTCTGGAGTAGGGTCAGAAACTTGTTAATTACCTGGGACAAAGTTGAAGTTCATGAAACATAAATAATAGTGCCCTCTCCTGCCTCAGATTAACACCATTCACTTCTTTACTGAAGGCTACATGACATAAATGATAAATTCCATGTCAATGGGAAAGGAATTAGAATGTCAGCTATTATTCATCAAGTACTTATTATGTGACAAGCATGTGTTAACTGAATTAACATATTGAGTTATTTAATCCTCAAAGCCATTATGAGGTAGGTACAGTTTTATAGCCAAGGAGATGGAAACACACACAGAGATCAAATGACTTGACTAAGGTCACACAGCTCAAAGTTCTGCAGGTGATCTCTCTTGCTCTTTCCTTTCTCTCTCTCTGCTTCTGCTTCTTCTCCCTCTCCTTTCCAGCTTCACCTTTCTGCTCAACTCCGTGCTTCCTTGGCAGGACGGTCACCTGGACCTTCCCCTTTCTATGGATACCACACTGTTAGAGCAAGTACCATCTTCTTGAATTCAAAGTTCTCCATCCACAACTGATATCACGGTGATTCGAGTTCCTTGGGCCTACTGTCCTTATCAGTCCAAGGGGAAGGATAATAGTAATACCTACCTTCCAAGACTATTGAGAAGATTGGATGAGATCATTAAAGGATAACGTGATGCCTGGCAGGTCATAAATGCTCAGTAATGCTAGCTATGATTATTATTATCTGAAAACTGTTCAGCATATTTTCGCACACTTCCACCTGACCCCCTTTTGGTTTTGTGGAGTCTGAGAGAGTCTATGTTGCTAAGATGGAAAGAGCAGGAAAGGTGTGTGTATTTGTGGAATCTGTCAGTATTTGCATTTGTTTAGCACTTGCAAGAAATGGCTTCCTGCTTTGAAAACAAAGAAAAAATGTATTTTTTGACATGAAGAAATACCTTTTTAAAAAAACTTGGAAGACTTATTAGACAGAAGATAGCTTTTATAGAGCAATGTTGTAGTGATTGAGGGAGAAACATTGTCAAGTGTATGAATTAGATGGCCTTTAATGGAGAAGCAGAGTTGAGCACGGCAGAAGGGACTGGGATGCTGGGGGGGGGGGGAGAGTGAGGGAAGGGGGATTCAAAAGGTTTGCCAAAGAGCCACAGAGATTGGATTGTGCCAGCCCAGAAACTACTTGCCAAATGAGAGCTGCAGTTGTTCTCACCCACTGCCGCTCTGCGGTAATGAATGCATATTTGATTAGCTTTGCTGATTACCTGCTCTCTATGCACACAGCAAAAGAGAATAGCAGAGTCTGGGGCTCTTGGTTAAGACTTTAGAGGCAAAGGGGGTGGTGAGAGGGCTTGATTATCATTTTTATTTTTCTAACCTCACCTGCTCCTCAGTGCATATTGAGATAATGCTGGCTTTTTCCAGAAGCAGCCAAGAGGCCAGAACCTTTTGTTTCATTTTCCCCCTACATGTTGATGCTGGTGCAGGACAATAAAACTAGCGCTAGCAGAGCAAGGGACTGCATGAAGCCCCCATCTACTCTCCTTTGACTTCTTCATCCCCTCAACCACAGGAGACGAATGTCTTTGCATATATTGAAACAGAAATTATGTCTTTGATTTCCTAGCTACATTATAAGTATTTACCAAAAGATGAGAACTAGTGGGGAAATAGGTTTTAGGTTCAGAAGATGATGTCTCTAAAGATGTAGTGCAATTTGAATGGCAACATGAACTTTGGGAAGGAAAAACACAAGTTATCAATTTTGGCACAATTTCCTCTCTATGCTGTAAGATGAGAACTGAAATTCAATGTTTATAATCAAATGATTCCTTTTTTCATACCCGATGTGGCAGATTTTTTCATTTTGTATTTTCTGTGCATGGGCTATTAATTTTTGGGGGTTGTAATTGCTCCTCTGAACTTCGCATTGCACCGGGATCAATTGTTTCTAACAAGTTGAGGGCTAAGCAAATGGCCAGACTCATCTATGAACTTCAGCCCAGCCCAAGGCTGAGTGATCCTGTCTAGAAGAAGTACTGTTTCTCCTTTATGGGTGGAAAAGAAGAGCATGGTAACTCTTTGGATACATAGATCAGGTAAGGCCTTATGGTCAGGCAGAATGAGTGAGTAGTTCCTCTGAGTACATTTCGAGAAACTTTAAAATACTTACACTTCAAACATCTTTGTATCCCCACCACTGGTCTTACTGTGTTTTATGAATTTCCCATAGTCACCTTTCCATAGAGAAACTCTCGATGGAAACGGCTGTGTTACCTGCACTTGGTACAGGTAACATTTCTTCCCAATATCTCTCCATCATGGTGCACCAGTGACTCCTTAAGAACTGAAGTCACCAAGTTGGAGAGTTTGGCTACTCCAGACCTGGAGACCTGGAGGCAATTAGAAATTCAGCACAACTCAAATCTATTCACAGGCCATCATCACCAATCTTTTCGTAAGGGTGACCGCATCATTTATTGTCTCACCTGGCTACTTTTAAGAGTGGATGGGGATATGATTAATAATTAAGCAAAGATATTCAGCATACTGTGTAATCGAGGACATTTCGTCACTCTAGTCAATCACATCTTAATCTAAGTCAGTTGTCCAGACGACCTCACTGATACCAAATCTCTGAAATGTGTACTTTTCTAGCTTATTTATTCCATTAGTCCTTTTCTTTATCTGCCACTCTGTTTATACAGCTGCCACCACTGACTGCTATTATGCTTTTTCTTCAGCCTCAATTTTACACATGAAAAGATAGATAAGAGATTAATTTTTTTTATTAGTTTTTATTTTTTTTAGGTTCCCATCAGAAATGAGCAATCAGGGAGCACCATTTCAGAAGGCCATTTCAGATTTGGCCAAGTTGGTGCTGCTTGAGTCTTTACTAACTTTCTCCTCTGGCGATTTCCTCAGCTCCTTTACCAGTTCTCTGTTTCCAACCTCCCAGTGCTCGTGTTCCTTCCCATACCAAGAATTTTCTTTTCTCACATCCATGGAAGTTCTCTGCAATACTCCATTCCCTCAGAATGTTGCCCTCTGTTCAAAAAGGAATTAAAAAACTTAATTTATTAACATATATTAGCATATACAGCTAATATATTCACATTTAGGGAACTTCTGGCACATAACTGTGTAAGCCCAGCGAAGGCAATGATGACAATTCACAATCTTTGCCAAACCGGTGGTGCTTTGTTGTTAAAAGATATAGTTTCTCAGTGTGATCTGCATGCCACACAAGGCCTCTCTTGGTTAGGACACCCAAAGTTAGATAAGCTAGACTGCCTCTGGACAAGTTGCCTGCTATCATCTAGAGGATATGCTCTATGGATTGTGTCATCATCTTGGATTTACTGGCATTTGTAAAAAGGCAATAAAAATGCTATTCATAATAGTCAAGTTGATGAAAGAGTCAAGAAGTAAAACAATTCAAGTTATGTACCTGATCTGCTTCAGGGAAGAACATGAACTCACTTTAAGTGTGACGTAGGCTTGGAAGTGATTATATTTTGTCTTTTGTCTTCTTGGGATGGTGAGACAAATTGCCTGGAGGACGGGCAAGAACTCTTAGAGCTAAAATTCCCAGCCATCCATTTTTAAATCTTTCTTCCTTTGTATCCCTTTGAAACTAATATTTAAAACATCAAGTATTAGGATTCTTTGGAAAATCATTTTCAAAAGACAAATATAATTTATTCCTTAGTGCTTGCATTTATGCTTTACCCTCCCAATCATCATCTAAACCAACTGACTGGTTCTTTTTGTGGATATGATCAATAATCATTCATTTGACAAATATTTCTTGAGCACCTGCTAACTGCCAGATACTGTGGTCGATGCTAGTGAACACACATCATCATAGACTCTGATCTTACAAACTTAAATGAACAAACACAAGTAACAATTTTTGTAAAAAACTTTTTTGATTTTCTTAGGAAAACCACAACTAACGACATGGTACAGCAAATAGGATATGAGAAGTAACTTTTGACTCAGTAATGGAGAACCAAGTAAGCCTCTAGGTAGGGGGTTCAGGGTCAATTCAGATACAAAATGTAATTATTATGTGGGATCCGGGCACATTCCATCTTTCTGTTCCACCACATTCAGTGTTTGGGTTATGTTTCATTCATGGTTGCAAGTATCGCATGCAGAGACACAACAGCTACTTAAAGGAATTGGTGTCTTCTTCCTCTCACTCTCTGTTTCTGTATCCCTGTCCCTCTCTCACACATGTACAGAAAGAATATGGTAAATGGGGGTCACTGCTGTGGGGCAGTCAATATTTTCTGCCTTATATAGGGCATAAGGAAGGTCACATCTGACAGAATGACATGTTTGCTGAGACATGATGGATGAGATAGAATCATCAAATGAAGTATAGGATATAGGGCTTTTCAGACTTAGGGAAGGACATGTACAAAGTGCCTTAGATTGAAAAAGTTCGGTATCTGTGAGGGCTTGAAAGATGAGTGTGACTAAAATATAGCAAGTTAGGGGAAGTTTCATGAAAAGAATTTGGGGAGTAAAGACTGGAAAAAGCACAACTTTGAGGCGGGGCATGGTGGCTTGAGCCTGTAAGCTTCAACCTATGAAGTGGCTGCAACTAGGGATCATGGTTCGAGTTCCGCCTGGGGCCCGTAGCGAGACCTAGTTCCAAAAAAATAGCTGGGTGTGGTGGTGTGTGCCTGTAATCCCAGCTACCTGGGAAGCTGAGGCTGGGGATTGCTTGAGTCTGTGGTACCCCGGACGAGAGCCTGCGGTTCCACGGGTAAAAATAGTGAGACCTAGTCTCAAAAAAAAAAAGCACAACTTTGTAGGGCTTGGGCTTGGTATAGATTTATTTGAAGTGAAGTAAGAAGTCACTGAAGGATTTAAATAGGTATAGGACAACCTATATTCTAGGGGTCTTCTTATTGCTATATAGAAAATGAGTTGAAAGGTGGGCAAGAGTAGAATTTGGAGACAAATTAAGGGCTATTTCAGTGGTCCAGGCAACCCCTGCAATGGGGGGGGGGAGGCTTGGAATAGGGAGGCAACAATCTAGGTGGAAAAAAAAGTGGCTAGATAAATACTTGAAGTAGAGCTGACATGGCTAATGACTTAGATGTAGAGAGGGAGGGAATGGGACTTTTGACTTGACAGCTGGGTGTTCCCTTTCCTCTTCCTTCTCATCCTTCCCTCTTTGACTGGGATGAAAAAGTTTGGGTGATTACCAGGCTTTTGCAGAAGTATTAGTATTGATTCACGAGTTCTGTTTAGACAGGTGAAGTCTGAGATCCTTCAAGTATGTAATGGGAGACTAACTCAGAGGATCCGTCTGGATCAGAGATGCATATTTGGAAGTCAATGGTTTATAAATTGCATACAAAGTCAGAGGGTTGGATGAGCTCACTCATGGAAGAGGGGTAGGGACAGAAAAGGAAAGGGTTTTGTTGTAAAGAACATGAACACTGGAACATTAAGGAGATGAAAAGGAAACCGAGAAGACACTATTAAGGCAGGAAGAAAACCAAGAAAGACTACACAATTTTTGTAAGGGTACACAGCACATATTCTTTTCCTAAGGGCTCAGAAGAATTGTAAAGAAGTCTTTAAAGGGATAAGGTAAATGAGAAAGGAAAGAGGTAATTTTAGAAATTAAAAAAAATCAGTTTTTAAAATATAAATGTTGCATATATCGTTGCTAAAAATTTAGGAGGCACATTAAAATATTAAATGAAAATTGCCAAAACTCCATTTGTCATTTCCTTCCCTCCCCCCCATTTCTTCCCCTCCCCTTCACACTGTTTGATCAAGAATAAGTTATGCTACATTGCAATAAAAAAATTCAAATCTCCTGGATTCATACAAAAAATGCTTTTTGCATCTTCAACATGTGGGTGGGGAGACTGTGTACATCATAGTCACTTAGAGACTGAGACTGACAGAGGAGCCTTTTAGAAACAGGCTTCCACAATTTTTTAAGGTAGAACAGGGGCATGTGACAAACTGAGCAGTGACCCTTTCATGTTCCACTCTCATTTCACTTGCCTGGTTAAGGTGAATCCAAACCTTAAAGAGAATGGGGGAACAATCATATTGCATGCCTAGAAGGCCAGCATGGAAATATTTATAAGCAGTCCTAATGATCATTACAAGCATGTATGAATGTGTATATGGTGTCTATACATTGCTTTGCAATCAGCTTTTAAACTCAATATGCTTAAAAATAATATAATTAAACATTTGCTATACCATTTAATCTTCTCTTGTAATGTGTTTTTTTAATAGCTGCATCTGTAGTTATACAATTTATTTCATCAATCTCTTATTATTGGCTATTTAAACTGTTTCTAATATTTCACTATAGCAAATTATGCTGCAGTGAAGCCCAATTAACATATGTCTTTATTCTCGTTTGTGATTTCTTTCTCCAGGATTAATTCCTAGATATGGTATTGCAGAATCAAAGGATATGCAAAATGTTAAGACTTTTGCTACTGTTTTATTTTCCTCCAGAAATGTTTTATCAATATATGGTCTGTTATGTAATGTGCAAGTGTATACATTTTCCTGGAACTCAGCAATTCTGGCTGTTATTCATTTTTAAATATTTGCTAATTTTCTCAATGATATATCATGTTGATTTTGCTTGTGTTTTTCATGGATTAATGTCAAAATTGAGCATTTTATATATACCTTTGTGCTGTTATCCCGTGAATTGCCTACTTGCATCTTTTTGCACTTGTTTTTGGAATGATACCTATACAAATATTGGTACTTCACTCCTGCACAAGCCCCTTCTCGCAAACACAGTTCTTTTCTCTTTTCTCCTAAGTTTCAAATTCTTAATAGTATCTAAGGCAGCAGTACATTGAAGTGATGGGATTCCAAAATATATCAGTAACCATCCTGAATCTCTGAACAACAGTTTTATTAATTGCATATGTTCTAAAAATTGTGTTGTATGATCTGAAAGTCTATGAGAGATACAGACACATTTCTTCCAGAGTACTTTTCTAGTTCTATTGAACCCCAATCCCCAGGAGATGATGGTTGCATGCTAGGTGAATGTTATTACATGGAGTTAGGCAATGTGCTTACCTTGTCGAAGCCCCAAAGCCTGAGGACCCAGGCCCTGTTTATCACTGTGGTATCTGATGATGTTTTTTTTTTACTTCTGTTCTCCCTCATTTCTATTTTAATGATCAGGTGAACACCATTTTTTTAACCACAAAGATCACTATGAAATGGTGTAGGTAAATGACTGCTTTTGCTTCAGGAAAAATGTAGTATCAGGTAATTGATTCAAGGAAAATCTGATACAAAATCATCTCAATAAGTAAAAAGAAAATGGAAAGCTGCTCTGTTTGACATAGTTTTGAGTTTTCCACTTGGGCCCCCTACTTGGCTCACTATACAACTTCATGGGGCTCCAGAATTTACATGGTATTTGAACATCCTGCATCTAATGGAAAGAGCACTAGACCAGGAAAGAGGGGTATAACTTACATTAGATATGACCTGCATCTCTGAACCTTACTTTCTGCATCTATAAAATGGGGGAAATTGATGGTTACATGTTAAGCATTTACTTTGTTCAAAATCAGTCTACTGGACAGGAGGGGAGATTAAAATAATCTTAGAGTCAGTTTTTACCATTAAGAAGTTTATAGTTCATTCAATACCTACTCTACAGATCGTCTAAGATGCCCTGAGAACCAATAAAATAGCAGGTGCAAATGAGAATGTGAAAATGCTTGGAAGGAGTAAAAAAACCATACACTTTGAACTATCATTACTATTTTATTAAGAGTATTGAAGGGCAGAGATTCCTTAAAGGTTGAATGAGGTGATTTTAAAGAGTTTGATGTGCTCAGTTGAGAAATGGTTTTTGCCATCTTCCGTCCTGCCGCCTCCCAGAGCTCACCAATATTTTAGAGTTGTGAGCAGTGCTTCCCACATGGAAACCACTCAATTCCATGAAATACACTCAACTGGGAAAGAGTGTCACTGAAGAAACTCTTTAGGATTCAGAGGCTGGATAGGCTTGGGGGTACAACTGTAACACATGATATCTATAGAGAAGGGAGGATTCTGGTTCTCTACCGCAAACAATGAAGGGGTGAGCTGAGCAGAGAGGAAACACTAGAGAAGACTGGGAGAAAAAAAAAGAAGAGGAAGGAGGATAAGAGAAGACTTGAGGAAGCACCTGGAGTAGAGAGACAGGTGAAGAAGAAGCTCAGCTTGGCCCAGTACCAAGGACTTGGGAACATTGAAGGAGACACTTGAAAGAGACAGAGATATGGCTGAGAGACTCATGTGGAGGTTTTCAATGGCACCCTCTATCTTGACTTTTATTTTGATTTTACTCTTTCCCTTCCAGACTTACCTGGCTTCTTCAGCCTCTTTCCTATGTTTCCCCATTAGAAGGTGCCTTAGACTTGTGGCAAACTTTTGGGCCTCAGTGGCTTTGACCAAATCCAGTTTGACCGGGCATTTACCCATGATGGGAGGGTAACTTTGATGGTGCTTCATTTGGAAACTATATCCTTTCTCTTCCATTGCATCCATATTATATTAATGTTTTTTTCGATTGAAGATTAAACTAAGAGTATTTTTGTCTTCATGTGGCAAGTGGCAGAACCCATTCCGAGCAGGCAGGTTTGGTGGTCCAGGGGTGTCCTTCGTTCTGCCTGCTAATATAACTATATCAGTAGGATTTGAGCCACTGCAATGTATAGCATATTAACTTATGTTAGGAAGGTAGAGTTAAACACATGACAGTAGGTCTTCAGAGGTCAGTGAGCAGGCAGGTGCATTTGGCAGATGATTGTGGGTTGCAGGATCCTAACCTGTGGCAAGATGAGCATGAAAATGGTAGTATTCATAGATGGGACCCTCCTCCTCCCCCACTCTCCAGGGTCTCTAACCAGACATCCCGCTATTTGGAGGGTCCCTGATAGATACTGATTTATCTCCTTTCTCCCTTTCAATGCTGTTTGCTTAAGGCTTTCCCACCATAAACCTTTTCTCACTTATCACAATATATGGAAATAAACTGCTTTGCCTATGTTCAGGGATCAGACTTTGGAAAGTGCTCTTCTGAGCCATCCAGTGTGAAATAAAAACTCCCTTTCCTTCAAGTTCTCTGTGTACCTACAGCTTGGTTCTTCTCCAATCAGATAGGGCCAACTTCTGCAACGAACAAATGGGTGGTGATACAGGAGAGGGAGCTGAGCAAGAGCAGGAGTATTAGAGGCCTAATCAAAACAACCAGGTAGAATGAGGAAGTAGAAACCAAGGCAGAGGCCCAGTCTAATTTGAGGAGATTTTTGGGTGATTAAAGTCTTCCAGTCTATAAACCTGAGCATAATATAATTTTTTTTCTACTGCGATACTAATGAGCTGGCAGCCAAAAACGTGAGATAAGAAACAAGGCATGGATGCTCGAAAATCCTTAGAAAGAAACACTTTCAACTTTCCCTTGCCCACAAAGGATACTTTGGAAGAATATCAAATGAATTTTGTTGTGACATGTCCTTTGCTCAGAGGTGCAAGACATAGTGTATTAGTAGAATGGCATTAAAGACTCAAAATGTTTCAGATATCAAAGCTGTTGTTACTTTTAATAACAAAAGACAATTGAATTATCTTTAGGCTCTGATTATGATAATACTACATGGTCTTCTGTCTGATCAATAGAGATTAAGACAAAAGCTTTCAAAATTGACGGCACGCTTGCCTTTCACAGTTCAGGACCAAGAGGATGAACTCAAGTAGGCTAGTGTGAATGTGGAGAAACTAGTTGTGTTACAGAATATTATGGCAAGCCAAGTGAAAGATGTTGGTAATGTGACCAAGAGTGGTGGTAATGGAAATAATAAAAATAGATTGGAGGTATATTTTGGTTAAAAAATCCACAGAACTTGGTACAGACAGGTTAAGTAGCTTTCCCAAAGACCTCACAATGGTGAGGTTGGATTTCAATTCAGGCAGCTTCTATATCATCCTGTCTTTCTGGTCTAAGGATCTTACTATATGAGCTCATAAAAAAAAAGATTGTTATCATTCCCACTTGGTACCACTATTGGGTTCTAGTGTTTTTGCCCTTAAACACCACATCTGTTTTTTATTCTTTTGAGTTTCTATCTGGAATAGTTGCAGAATTTAATTATTTTGGCTATTTTTGTTGGCATAATTGCGTGACTATTTCTCTTTATAATTTTAACATATAAAAATGTTGCTATTGTTAGGTTTCCTAAGGTTTTCCATATATTTATGGATATGTGCTATGTTAATTTGAATTCTTATATTTGGGTGATGAATGATGATTTCTTTTTTGTATGTTTACGAAGTTTGCATTTAGGCTGTGAACACTTAGAAAAATAACTTGGGATGATTTCCATCTTTCCAAAGTAGTTTCAAAAACTGATGTTGCAGCATAGGTTGGTTTTTCATCCCCTCCTTTTGGGGAAATTGTATACCATCTATGGATTTACTATGTTTTGTTTGTGTATTTGTCAATTGATGGACATTTGGATTGATTTTACCTTTCGGCTATTGTGGATGGTACTGCTAAAATAATCACATACTAGTTTTGTTTGAATACCTGGCTTCAATTATTATTATTATTTTTGGTATATGCCTGGGAATGGAATTGCTAGATTATGTGGTTATGTGGTGGTTCTGTGTTTTATTTTTGAGGACCGGTCAACCTGTTTTCAATGGTGGCTGTGCCATTTTGTATCCCACATGGCAATGTACAAGGGTGCAATTCCCTATTTCCTTACCAACATTATTTTCCATATATACATATTTTAAATTACGGCCAACCTAGTGGGGATAAGGTGGTAGCTTACTATGGTTTTGGAGTTACATTTTTCTGGTGATTGTGGTGTTGAGAATCTTTTTGTGTGCTTATTAACCATTTGTGTATATTCTTTGGCAAGTCCCTTGTCATTTTATTACTTGGGTTTTTGCTTTCAGTTTTTGGAGTTGGCAGGAATTTGTTCTATGTCCTAGACACCAGACGTGTTACTCGTAAGTCTGTGTGTCATCTTTTTACTTTCTTGATGGTGACCTCTTATGCACAAAAGTTGTCAGTTTTAATAATGTCCAATTTATCTTTTATAAACTAAGTATTATTTGATCTTGAAAGCCAGATAAATAACCTTTAAATCTTCTGTTAGTTTGGTCATTAAAAAATGCATATTTTTCATTTTTTCTGTCATTTTTGTTATATGTCAGATGTTTCTTTTTTTATTTTTATAGAGCTCGCTTACCTTCACTTAGATTTTCAAATTTATTGCCTAAAGTTTTTACACTCTGTGTTCTCAGAACTTTTTAATCTTTTTTTTTGGAAAAATTCCTTTTATTTATTTGTCACATTTGTACATTAATTGATCCCTGCTCCTCCCTCTGTATCCCCCCTCCGTATCCCCCCTCCAGTCACTCCATCTCCCATTTTTCTGTGATTTGTTGGTTGGTTAAGTTGATGTTCAGTTGTTGATTGTTTGGCCCATTGTTCTCTTCCGATATCTGGTAAATGTGATTTTTTTTGCATATATATGTATATTTATATTTATATTACATTAGTCCATTATTGTGTACCCCGGGGCTTTCCCACTTCACTAACATTTGTTAACTATCCTGATCTATCCCCCACCTTCTCACCTTCTTCTCCCTCCTCCTCTTTTGCTCCATGGTTCAGTTCCATTGGTTGTTTTCATTTTTTCTTATTTGTTTGTTTTCCCCTATATCCATCATATAAGTGAGACCATCCTGTACTTCTCTTTTTATTTTTGACTTATTTCTTCTAATATGAGTATTTTTAGTTCCATCCAGGTTGCTGCAAATGACATGTGTTTGTCCTCCTTGATGGATGTGTAGTATTCCATTGTGTATATGTACCACATTTTTTAGCCAATCATCTGTTTTGGGGCATTTGATTTGTTTCCAATTCTTTGCAATTGTAAACAGGGCTGCAATGAACATGCGTGTACAGGTGTCCTTTTGAATTAATGTTTTCATGTCCTCTGGATAGATTCCTATAGTGGGATTGCTGGGTTGAATGGTAAGTCCTCTTTCAATTGTTTGAGGGTCCTCCACACAGTCTTCCATAGTGGCTGGACCAGTTTGTACTCCCACCAGCAGTGTAAGAGAGTTCCTTTTTCTCCACATCCGCACCAACATTTGTTGTTGTCTGTTTTATTTATATAGGCCATCCTTACTGGTGTAAGATAGTATCTCAGTGTGGTTTTAATTTGCATTTCCCTGATCATTAGTGATTTGGAGCATTTTTTCATATGCCTATTAGCCATCTGTATCTCCTCTTTGGTGAAGTGTCTTTTTAGTTCTTCTCCCCATTTTTTGAGTGGGTTGGGTTTCTTTTTGTTTTGTTTATTGTCTCATTTGCTGAACAGAAACTTTTT
Organism: Uropsilus gracilis; assembly: GCA_004024945.1. Taxonomy (NCBI): domain Eukaryota; kingdom Metazoa; phylum Chordata; class Mammalia; order Eulipotyphla; family Talpidae; genus Uropsilus; species Uropsilus gracilis. The sequence continues at coordinate 8,682 of PVHY01004036.1, read as the reverse complement.
AGTTTGATATAGTTCCAGCTGTTTATGTTTTCCTTAATTTTTTTGCCAGCCGTAGTTGTTTCCCCAAGTGGATTTCTGAGGTGAAATTCATGAAGGGCTTTGCCCAGGTTTTCTTCTATGTATTTTATGGTTGCAGGTCTCACTTCCAGGTCCTTTATCCATTTTGAGTTAATTTTTGTACAAGGTGTGAGGGTGTTGTCCTGGTCCATTTTTTTACAAGTTTTGATTCAGTTTTCCCAGCACCATTTACTGAAGAGGCTATCCTTGTTACAGGGTATGTTTTTTGCCCCTTTGTCAAAGGTAAATTGACCATATATGTGTGGTTTTATTTCTGGGTATTCGATTCTGATCCATTGGCCTGTTTGTCTGTTTTTGTACCAGTACCATGCTGTTTTAAGTATAATGGCTTTGTAGTACAGTTTGAAGTCTGGAATAGTAATACATGCATTCTCTCTTCTGTTTGTCAAAAGGGTTTTGGCTATTTGGGGTCTTTTTTTGTTCCATATGAATTTCAGTAATTTTTGTTGTATTTCTAAAATATGTCATTGGGATCTTTACTGGAATTGCATTAAATCTGTAGATGGCCTTTGGTAGTATGGCTGTTTTGATAATGTTGATTATTCCGATCCATGAACAGGGAATGTCTTTCCATTTTTTTTTACATCATCTTCTATTTCTTTTAAGAATGTTTTATAGTTTTCTTTGTATAGGCCTTTTACATCTTTTGTTAGGTTAATTCCCAAGTATTTGATTTTCTTTGGTGCAATGCTAAATGGGGTGTTTTTTCTAATTTCTTCTTTTGATTGATTCTTTGCATATATGAGTGCTGTTGATTTTTGTGTGTTTACTTTGTATCCAGCTACCTAACCAAATTGGTTTATTATTTCAATCAGCTTTTCTGTCGATTTTTCTGGGTTCTCTACATAGAGAATCATATCATCCACGTATAATGATAACTTTATTTCTTCTTTCCCTATTCGGATTCCTTTTATGTCTTTCTCTTGTCTTATTGCCCTAGCTAGGACTTCCAGAACTATGTTGAAAAGGAGTGGAGAGAATGGGCATCCTTGCATGGTTCTGGACTTTTTAATCTTTTAAGCATTTGCAGCTATATCGTTCCATTCTCCTATTTGAAGGTGTGTACTTTAGTTATTTTTGTCCTAATCAGGCTGCACATATTTTTTGAAAGAATGACACATTTATCAACCTTGCAATTTTTAATTGTAGTATAATACACATAAATATTGTATGTCTTATGAAATACTGATCCAAAATATGTATGTATTGTGAAATGATCACATCAGTAAGCCTAGTGAACATCCATCACAATATATAGTTATAATTTTTTTATGGTGAGAAACTTTAAGATCTATTCTCTAAGGAGATTTGAAATACACAGCACATCACCATGTCCACTCATAAATGAGACTTTGTGTCTTTTGAATTAATTTCCTTTTTTCCAAATTAAATTATTGGTAAACTCTGAGAAAATATTAATGTGGTGACCTCTCACAAGTAACATATTTCTTTTCAAATAAAATTTTTCTTGAAAATGGTGTTCTAAATATGGTGTTTTCCTGGCAATTTCTGCTGTGCATATGAATCATTTGTAGATCTTTAAAACAATTAGAGGTATTCAGAGCTTGCTTGATAACACGAACAAACCGGTTTGTGGGTTAAATTCAAGCTGCCATCTGTTTTTGTAAATAAAAAAAATTATTTACAAGACACTGATTTAGCATCACAACACAAAATTGGGTATCTCTGATAGAGTTCATATGGCTTGGAAGCCATAAACTATTTACTATTTGGATACTTACAAATTCAAACAAATAACTGACCCTTATTTTGTACATATGGAATCAAAATTTGATACTGCAGCCTTGGTGTATATATTGTGAAAAAGGAAAATCCATTAAAACTGGTCCTTATTTGCACTAAAGTTTGAGAACCAAAATTTTAACACAAAGATTTTAAATAGGAATATGAGTTTCATTTCCATATGCCAGGAGAGTTTCCTGTTTCCTATTCTACTCCTTTTTCTTCTCTTGAACTTCCAATTCTTTCTTTGGGCTCTAGACATTTCTAGCAGATTTCCTTGTCATTACACTCCCTTCAACAGCCCCTAACCAATGCCATACATGAATAAATGTTTATGAAATTAATGACTTCCTTATTCCTATTTTTACATTTATTTAGTCTGCATTTTGTTGCATGTATGATTACAGGTATGCTGGCATGAATCTCACCCCACAAATACATGCATACAATAAATACAACATTTTTCTGATAAGTTTAAATTAACATTTTTTTATTGCAATAGGATATTGGGTCTTAACTGTAGTCCATTTTGGTGATTTCACACTTCTTTCCTTTGGATTATGTAAGTTATTGAGAACACACATAATGCCAAGATGTTGGAAGGTGATCTATATGTCTTCAGTAGCATCTGAATGTGTAGGTATTTGTTGAAATGCCCATGGCTCCATCTGAACCTACATCAATGATCTGTAGACCCTACCAAGGGAGATGTTCTTACTCTTATCTTTATGATTCCTTTAGTTTGAACATTTTTTCCCATTTCTTCCATGTCACTCTTGTACTCACAGAAACCACTCAGCAACTCCTGCACCTGAATGAGGTATAGTAAAACTCCATGAGGCTGTCTAGGACCCTTTCTGCCTACATACATGTAAGGGACATTTTCCCCTTGTATATCTGATTGTCTCCTGAAGGCTTTTTCTGAATATGGTACTTAAATTCCCCATCTCAAAAGACAAAAACCTATGTTTTTAAAAAAGATTTTTGCTGAACATTAGATATTCATATTCTCATTGCTTTTTCTCCAACTTTACTTAGTTCTCTCATCTTGGGAAGTCTTTTCTTGTGCTTGTGGAGGATGGTTGGGGTAATCTTTGCTTTCTTACATGTATTATCTGTTTAGCCCTTTGGTAGGCTTTTGAAACCCAAATGCTAGGATCAGATGCTTTTTGTTCCCCACTGCTTTATGCTATTGCTTGCTGTCTTCTGTCTGCCAAAGCAAATAAACACAGAACTGTTTGACTGTTTAATGAGAGGAAGGGCAAGAAGAAAAAGTAACTCTTAGGAAGAAATAGTTGAGATTTTAAAAATAACCTGCCAAAAGTTACATCACTATCATCTAATGACCACGAATTAGCATATATTTGACTCCTCATTGTTTTCTTCTTTCCAGTATGTTCCTTTGTCTCTCCCAGTTAGGTCACTAACAAACATAAATAACTCACTTTTAGCTTATCAGTTATTTGTTAAGCACCTTCTCTAGGCTTATCTGTGCTCTCATGAAGTGACTCAGGCATTGAATAAATGTGAAATCCCATTTATTTGCTTCTGTGGCTTCTTCAGATACTTATTTTTCTTGGAATGGTCAATGATCATAAAAGGTTGAGTCCCTGGTGGGTGGAAATGTAAATCAGGGCACTCAGTAGAAGATAAACCAACTCTCCAAAAATAAATAGAAATGTTAAGAAGTCACAGTTATTCCTTTAGGTTCCCAGGTTAAGTATCCCACAGAGACAATTGGTGAAGTTTATATCTTACTGGCAGAATTTAATATGGGAGACTTCATATTCTTTTAGTCCATTATGTTGATATTCAAAATGTAGTGAGTTAAGGACAAAGAGAGAAGTCTTGTCTCCAGTATTCATGTTTGCTTTTTCTCTTCTTCCTGAGCCAGAGTTTTTGCATTGGTTTGATGTACTGTAGTTACTTGAGGTTTAATCTTGTATAATAATTAACTTCAATTGATCCACTGCAGTGTGTTAGCAAAGTGCTCAAGCCTATGAGCCTATTAAATCCAACTAAGAATCCTCCATTGCTTTCCTAATTTCCAGCATCATTATGCTGCTGGGAATGCTGATTAATGTAAAGACATTCCAAACTGGGGATTTTGCCTGGTGAAATTTTGGAGAAGGTGCATACTATTTCACTTTACAATATTGTATGTAATAAGTACCAACATCAAGGATCTCCCTTCTTAAGTGATCCTTGACTCTCCCTTCTTAGGTGAGCCTTGGCTCTCTGAATGAGGTTCCTAATCTTTCCAACAGATCTCTTCTGGTAATTGGGGAAGTTGGAATCATCCGAGAGTCACTTATAAATGGGGGCACATATGGTTGATTTAAAAACAAGTAGAAAATTGGAACATTACTGAAAGTGTGCAATGCTCAATAAGCCTCTGGAAAAGAAAGCAAATGACTAGCAAAGAGCAAAAATGGACAAGAGGAAGAAAGTACCAAAAAAGAGAATGAGACAGATACATATGAAGTTATTAAATCAAAGATTCACATCAGACAATTTTAGCTATTGAGGAAATTTTAAATAAAACATCCAGACCGATTTATTGAAAGGTTCTAGGTAGGAGGTTTCTAATGAAAGAGTCCATTTGGAAATGCTTCTTATTGTTGATTTTACATCCTTGCTGGTGTTTTGATAGTACAGGAATTCCCCCATCAAGTGTAGTCAGTGTAGCACTCCCATCAAGGAAATGCCTATGATCCTCCACCATAGACTGTTGTGCTCTCTTCTCTCCTTCTTTGTAGTTGCTTTACTTTCCTGCTAGAGCAAATAGAGTCTAGAGAATATTTTTTTTTAGATTTTCAGGCTCATAATCTCAAATACTAGTGATCATTCCTCATGGGCATAAGAATGAATATCTAAACATTAAATGAGATATTTTATTTTTGTTTTGCCTCATCTTAAAAGTTGTATGCAAAAATAGTTTAACTTAATTAAGGGTTTGGTAGTTTAATTTCTAATATATTTTTACTGTAAATGATAGATTACCTTCAATTTTGCCATTAGGACTTAGAGATCACCTTTATGATTAATTAAAATTTTCAAGGATAGTGATGATAAAGTTATCAAAGTAAAGGAACTTGGACTCCTCAGGAATCAAACCCATGGATTGAAATCCAGTTGATATCTTCTTTATTTTCTTTCATCAAGGTGCAGTTAGAATCCAAATAAAAGAGACACACCACTGGGTGAGATTCTCAGTGCACTGCTGAAGACTATGGTTGTGGGGAAGAAAACTCTGTGGCATGCAACTTGGGCTTTAAGGGGAAGTAGATTTTTTAATTAGGGGAGAAGGGGAAAGGCATTTCCAGATGAGGGAAGAGCATGAATAGCACTGCTGAGATGGTAACCAGTATGATGTATATGTGGATAATAATGAATATTTTTGACTTGAGTGCAGAGTTCATATGGGAAAATTGGTTCTGGTTAAGAGTAGGGTGGATGTATTCGTCGAATAGTTCAGATATGAAACTTGAGGAATCTAGATTTGAACCAATTTGATTGTAAAAGTAGGTATTACAAGCAGTGAATAAAAAGACAGATTAGGAACTGAAGTATTATGGGGGAATCTATGGTAATTACTGGTCATAATTTTATATTATAAACATTCATGCCATTTTAAGGTGTTTGTCCCATTATCTATAACCACATATACACCAAATTGATTATTTCAGGACAACTCAGTGAGTAGATTTGATGAGAGGGAAGTTAGGCATTGCTACATTCTAGACAGCTAGAATTCTTTTTTAATCATTGGAGGTCTTGGAAGTTGTTATAATTAATTTGGGAAAACTTCCTCATATACAATTTATATAAATTATTTTATGGGTGGAAAGCAGTATTAGGTAATCAGTGAATTGGAATAGGATTTGAAATTAAACTTTGGGTCCTGGTTTTATCACTGATTGGCTCTCTGTGACAGTGGATAAGTCATTTAACTCTCTGGGCTTTAGTTTCCTTAAATCTAAAATGAGAGTAATGACTTTTATTTTTGTGTTGTAAGAAATAAATGAAATAATGTATCCTATGAGCTTTAATGAGCTACTTGAGAATAAATGATGCTGATGATGTATTTTCCATCAAGTAATTATAGGTAATTATAACCTGAATAATGAAGCCATACAAAATATGTCATAATAATATGGATTTGGACCTGAAGTATATGGGGAGAGCCTCAGTAAAAGGCTCTCAGGGGACAGAGAGCTGTAAACTAGGACTTGGAAATGAAACTGGGTCCAGTGGACACTGAACCTATTGGACCTGACTCTGGAAAAGAGTAACCAGTATTTTAAGTAGAATATTCTAAGAGAGATAATGAAGTTGTATTTAGTTTTAATAGTTACTCATATCAAAGGGGACAATATGCAAGTAGAAATCATAATCCTCCTGCATTTCTTGTAGAATTGTAAAATTCTTGTTAATTGTATTGCAGTTTTATAGAAGGAAGTCCTTGTTCTTAGATGATACTCATTGAAATGTGTAACACTGAAGGTTCATAATTATCTGCAAATGACATTAAATAGATTATCAGATATTTAGAGAGGGAGAGAAAGCAAATATGGCAAAAATGTGAATTGCTGCATCTATGTTAAAAAATAAAATTAACTGTGTAGTCATGTTGTAAAACAAGCAGAGCCTTAAATGATTAGAGTTGCTATATGATCCAGCAAATCTAGTCCTAGTTAGATATCCAAATATATATATATATATATAAAACTTCACCAAAACTAAATTATCACCAAAATAGAATGAATTTATATTAAAATAGTTTCGTACTATATTTCTTCCTCAAACTGATTTTCTAGTTTTATTTTATTCATCTAACTATATATATATATATATATATATACACAACCACTCAAAAACTTTACTCAAATATACATAGAAATATATATAGAAGCATTATTCATAATAACCCCCAAGTAGAAACAATACAAGTTGTTACGTCAAGTGATGAATAAATGAAATATATGTCTATGCATGGATGAAAAGGAATATCTTTCTAATATGTCCTATAACACACATAAATCTTGAAAGCATGCAGAGTGAAAGAAGCCAGATAAGAAAGGCCACATATTGTTTGATTCCATTTATAAAATATTCAGAATATGCAAATCTATAGAGACAAAAGGTGAATTAGTGGTAGACATGGGCTGAGGATAAGGGGAAATGGAGAGTAAATGCTTATGAAATGGGGTTTCTTTGGGGCTAATGAAAAAGTTCTGGAATTGGATAATGGTGGTGACTGCATAGCTTTGTGATTGTACTATCAACCACTGATTTATACTGTTTAAATAAGTGAATATATTTCAATTTTAAAAATAAACAACAGTTCCTTTTTTCTCTAATACTTTATTTTTTATTCTTAAATTTTAATTCGGTCTGGATTTATCATTTTATAATAGAGATTTTTTTTATCATAGAGATTTTACATGTGATTTTTTATTCATGAAATTTTGAGGTGGCAAGGTTGACATTTTGTTTTTAATTCTTTCATATAAAGTGTACATAATTCCTAAATTATGAATTATGTTTTTTTCTTAGAATAGATGAAATTAAATTGAGTAGTTTTAAATATTTTATTTAAAATGCCAAATAATTTTTTAATGATAATAATTATGGTAAAATGTGATTTCTATTATTACCATTGTAATTATTTTATAATTGTAATGATTTTATAATTACTGTATAAACATAAACATATATAAACATAACATGTGGTGGCTTGAAAGTATACACTATTCTTCCTAAATCTATCTAGCTAAGGTGGTGTTTTACTATTATAAGGTGCTGTTTGTATTGCCAATCTGTTTCTCGATTTATTTAACCATGTGGAAGTCTTTAATAATTGCTTTTGAATGTAAGAATAGTTCTCACAACTATCACTAATTATCTTCATAAAGTTTTATTATTGCAATAAGATACACACATTTACACTTCAAATGGTTAATAAGAATTACAAATTGTAAATCACAGAAGAAGATTTTAACTTCAGGATTCAACAAGTATGCTCACCTAATTTGAATTGAATATTCAGATGATGACAAAGCCAAATGATGTGTTTTGTTTGTATTGCTGATATTGATGAGACAATGAAATGTGATGGTATCTTCATGGACTCATGGCTAATAATCTTATTCAAGTTCAAGAATAGTTAATATAGTGGTATAGTCTGGGGTCAGTCATTTGGCCTTGTATAGGCTGTAGTTGAAGTTCAAGTGAGATGTAATTTGCCTGAATTTTAGATTGATGCTGAACTTTTTTGAAATTCTGATATGTATGTTCTTGATGCTCAACCCCTAAATGTGCTAGGTTTTAGGTGGTAGGTGTGTTTCCTACCTCCATTTTATATCTTTTTGAAGTAGGAGCTCCTCATCTGTTTATTATAGGAATATTTCTTTGTAGAGGTGGGAGAGTGTCTTCCTTGCTTCCACTTCTCCTTTTTCCTTCAGACATTTCTGATTCTTTGCAACTTTCTCCTTATCCACCTCCAGTGATGACAATTTTCATGGTGACTTCAACTCACATGGAAGATTCATTCAATTCTCTGATTCTTCTGACCCATCTCCAATGAGTTTTTTTTCTTTTTCTTTTATTTTTTTTATTTATATATAAATTTCACAACTTTGTAATCTCAAGGGTTTGCCCCCCCTCCCTCCCCTCCCTTCCCCCCCTTTCCCTTCTGTTCATAGTTGTGCATTTCATTTTGGTGCTTAGCTTGTTTTGACTTTCCTCAAGGCTTTTATTTTTTATTTGTTTATTTATTTTTTCCCTATATCCCTTACATTAGTGAAACCATTTGGTTTCTGCCTTTTTCTTTATGGCTTGTTTCTGCTAATATGATTT
>PVHY01004035.1:37188-99200 GCA_004024945.1 Uropsilus gracilis | reverse complement strand
GGGGTGAGGGAGGGGGTTAAAAAAAAAAAGAAGAGGAAGACGAAATGGGGGTGGAAAAGTCAGGCTGAAACCTCTCTGCAAAGGGTTCTTCCCTGCAAAGGAGGAGGTGGCCCCAAGCACGACTGAGCCCCAGGAGTTTGGTGGCGGAGGAGGCGCCGCGGCCGCTGCACTCCCCCACGCTCCGGCTCCACACTTTGGGGAGGGAAGGCTGCTCGCAATTTGCCAATTCTGCCGCTGCACCCTCCTCCCTCCTCCCTCTCCCCTCCCCTTTCTCTCCTCCCGGCTTCTCCCACCTTCCTCCCCGAAACCAGCAGCTCGCACAGACCTGTCCAATGGCTGCACTTTCCTCTGGGCTGGCAGAGGACTCGCCGGGAAGATTAAGTCGGGGGAGCAACGCAAAGGGAGAGAGAGGGCCACTCCAGCCCCGCACACCCCCGGCAGCGAATGGTCCGGATCGCCTGGGCTGAGGGCGAGCGGGGAGGCGTGCGCTGGGCTGCACCGCCGTGCGGCCAGGGCGCCATCCCTGCACCAGCTCCCGCCCGGTGTGGCCCCGCTGGTGGTGCCCGCGCCTCCTAGCCCCCGGCCGCCCTAGCGCCCGACTACGGGGGTTATCCACCTCCAGGCCCTGCGGGCGCCAGCCGCGGGAATTCCTTCTGGTCGCTAAGGGGTTAATTCCAGCTGGCGGTTCCCGGGGCGGGGGGGGGGGGGGGGGGGGGGGGGGGGGGGGGGGGGGGGGGGGGGGGGGAGTGTGGCAGAGGTTGGGGTGTGAAGGAAGCAAAGCAGAGCCAGTTCGGTTACTGACCCTGCGAAGCCCCCGCGGACCCCGGCCCTGGTAGCCCCGCGGGGGAAGGTGGCGCGCAGTAGCGTGGTCCCGCCGCAGCCGCCGGCTTTGTAAAGGGTCAGCAGGACCAAAGGGGAGTTTAAAGAAACAGGAGGCCCATTGAATTTCCTACGGGGTTTTAACTGGCCTAGGCTTGCTAGTTTGTTTTTGTTTCCTCCGCTCTGGGACGTGCTTCAGTGTTAACCCTTTCCGGCCCCCTCGTTTGTTTGCATCTTATTTTACACAGTTACCCTTGTTTTGAAGGGGTAAATACCAAGGAAAAAAAGCAAAGCAAATCAGTTAAAACTACAAATTCTAGATCCAGACAATCTAGTCTCCAACTGCAAAAGCTAGTAAGATTTTGAACTGTTTAATCTCTTAGTGCCTCAGTTTCCCATCCATCAAATGGGAGACCCTTAGAAAGTAGTTGTATTGGATAAAATGAGTCAGGAATCGAAAATACATTCAGGATGGTCACTGGAACAAAATAGTTGATTTTATTGAAAGAGAAAAAGGGAATGGGGTCCTCAATAGAATGGAGACTTTGCTTCATGGTTTTATGTCCAAAAGGCCCTGTTAGTCCACTTTTATTTTTTCTGTTTCAGCTCTTAAGGATGTTATGTTTTGTCATAGCACCCCGCAGGAAGTGGATCTACACATCAAACTATTCTGCTAATTTGATACCTCCCTTCCAGAAAGGCTGTCTTAGAGATGCTTAGCTGATGAGAGGAGATACAAGAAGTGTAGCATATTTTCCCTCACCCAATAATCAAATTTCTATTTATTTCAGAAATCTGTCTATGCATGAATACATCATGCACAGACACTTCATGATGCCAAAATTTGGCCTCCTGAGCTTTCTCCCTATGTATGGGCTAATTTTCTCCTCACCATGCTCAGGAAACAGTATTGAGCAGTATTTAACCAGTATCTGCTCCACCAGGAGTTTTCAAATGTATTGGTCCACCCAAATTTGTACAAGTTAGGACACACTTTAACATTAAGTAGGAAAACTGTGTCTTCTAATAAAATGATTGTCCTTTATTCGATACTATGTGTGTGTGTGTGCATTCCTAGTGAAGTCACAACTTCATGAATCTATGTGGTTGGCATTCTAAAACATTCTGTACAATTTCAGTCCCTATCAACAAAATGATGAGAATCCCAGCAGGAGACATCTCAAGAATGCATCTCTCTTTAATCTGGATATTTCCCTGTACTTCCACAGTAGAAATACGGTGTTTCCTTTTTCTTTGAGAAGGAAGCCCCCAGTTCTCCATGGAATAATTTTCTTTAATTTTTTCTTTATCACTATATGAATGGATTAACAGCACTTGTTTTTCTTGTTAGTTGTCAGGATTTTTTTGTCCTCTTGATTGAAGTTATATACCTTACATGGAAATTTGATGCCTAAATTTGAAAAGGAACCAAATAACTGAGTAAATCTTGAGAGAATTTTATATGTTTTGTCTGTCTTACTGGTACTATTTAGTTGTTTTATTTATATCTTAATCTCACTCTGAAGAGCAGCCCATATAGCAAATATTTACCTATAAGAAAAGGTATAAGGAAGCAAAAATAAAGCATGCAAGATGATTTAGTGTCCCTAATTTAGTAAGAAAGAACATCATTGTGCTAAATTTAGGCCTTGATATTTCATCTTAAATGTCAACCAGTTGTTATTCCTATACATAAATGTTTGTATATATACATATATACATATATATGTGTGTAGGACAGACTGTATGTTCAGAGTGAAATTGAAAGAGCTGATTACTCATATAATCCTGGCTAACTTCAAGTAGTATACTTTATGACCTAAATAAGTGTGTCATAGAGGTTTCACTACAGTTGTCTACTTCAATTTCATGGTAACAAATTAAGATTATTTGTGGAAAATAGTTTCAGCTTCCATTCATTTTTGAGAGAAAGGTTATAATGGGTGGAAATTTGCTTCTACTCACTCACATATGGGAACTAAAATGCTACTGGTTTTTGTTTTTTATTGTAACTAACTTGAATCTCTGATGGAATAGATGAATCAGGAATCATGTATGAGTAATGCTTAAGTTCTTTGTTCATGATAAAGGTGTGAAATTGCTGGAACACTCTTCTTTGAGATCTTCAGTATGTTCAAAACTCATTCTTAACTACCTTTAACTCTGCACAGATAATTAGCATTTTAGCTAATTTCTATACAGATTCCATTCCTGTTTGGAATCTCTTATCTACCCCAGCCTTCAGAGAAATTGTCAGACATTCCAAGTGCAGCACTAAATATTAGAAAGATAATTACAATTGCCTATCTCATCTCACCCTAACTGGAACATTTGTATGTTTCCAAGGATCTGTTCCTTTGCTGAACTTAACTAACAGGATATCAAGTAAACACCATGCTTGCTTGGGAAAACAACAAAAAACTGAAGTATACTAAATCTGTGTATTATTAGTAGTAATTATTCTATCTATTTATTATTACTTCAAGACATAGTTTTGGTCCACTTTAATAGGATTTGTTAAAACTTTCTAAAATTGCTGTCAGATAAAAAGAAACCATTAGTTTGTTGTTGTTTTTTTCAATCCTAAGCTGTATTTATGACCTTTGCTTCTATATCTATGGTGTTTTCTCTCCTTCTTCATTTGATAGGACTAATTTTTGCTCTCTAGTACACAATTATAAGATTCATTTGTTCATCTTGGATAACTTTTGCTCTCATAATCATCCAAGAATTCATTATACTACTGTTCACAGACATTTCTAAACTTTGCTCCTATATAGTTTGAAGTAAAATCAAATGTACAGTGTTTTAAATTAAATATGCAATTTTTAAAACCTCATCTAATATTTAACACTGCTTTTTTAACAGAATCATTTGACATGCAAGAATATTTAATTCAATTTATGTTTATGTCAATATTACATTTACTTTAGATGAAATTAATTATATCCATCACATTCATAAGGCAGTAATATATAGCTTTAAGATGACATGGGTTTATACTGTCTTTTTCTTGACTCTTAATAAGTTAAGTTTTTTAACTAGTCAATACAAATGTACAAAAATGTGCATTAAGAGTAGAAAAGGAATCATTAAATGGAATCTTAAAGAGGCTAGTACTTCATACATTTCTTTGTAAGCAGCAACAATGTGCAATAGAAACTTAATCCTCATCCCCTGATTTTACTCAAAGAGAAGTTCAAATTCTGTTTTTACAAAAAAAAAAAAAGAAAGAAAATTGGTAACTGTTCTTCAAGTACTTAGTAAATTAATAAATAAAACATGTTAATACACTGCATAATGCCTAATATTGGAGCACATGGGGAAGTTCTAAAATTGTATTGTTGTGGATACACTTGTTAGCCTTACATCCCATTAGCTTTTTCTGACATGGCAAAAAATGTCTGAAGCACAGGATATATGCCTCCCAAGTGTCAGTCCTGCAGAAGGATCTTCTGTTTCTGCAGAGGCCTGGACACAGGGATTGTGGGTTGGCTGCACTAGTGCTCTCCGGCACATAGGTGTGACTGCTGCTAATACTCAGTCCTGACAGCTTCTGCATTTCCTTACCTCAACTTGATTTCTTTATTTCCCTCTGTTTTCATTCACAAAGTTTAGAATTCACCTCCTTTACAGTTCATGGCTTGTTGCTTCCAAAACTTTCATATAGTCCTGGAATATTTTCCTCACCCCCAAAGAAACCCCATATCCATTAACAGGTACTCCCTGATCTTGTCTCCATTCCCCACCTATGCCCAGTCCTGGCAACCAGCAATCTTCTTTCTTCTTTCTTTCAATCTAAAGAATTGCCTATTCCAGACATTTCATATAAGTGGAATCGTATAATATGTTGCCTTTTATGTCTGATTTCCTTCACTTAATTTTCAATGTTCATCCATGTTATATTTTATTTCTTTTTATTGACAAATGATATTCCATTGAATGCATCTATATTCTATCCATCAGTTGAAGGAGATTTACACTATTGCCTCTCTGACAATTGTGAATAACTATACTATGAATGTCTGTATACTGTTTAAACAATTTGGATGATGTAGTGACTCCAATATTTAACATTGTGAGGAAATGACAAATCTTTTCACAATGGCTATAACTTCTTACAATCTCAACAATGTTGAGGTTCCCAATTTCTTCTCCTCCTCACAGACACTATTTTTCGTTGAAAAATCATAACCATCCTAATTGGTGTGAAGTGGCATATCACTCTGGTTTTGCTTTACATTCCCTCATGTCTCCGACTGATAGGGAGCGTCTTTTCATGCACATATTGGGCATTTGTATATCTTCTATGAAAAACTGTCTATCCAAACTCTGTTCCCCTTTTCATTGGAACTGTTTTTATTGTTGAGTTATAGAAGTTCTTCTTGAGTTGTAGAAGTTCTTTCTATGTTCTAGATACCAGGTTCTTATCAGTTAAAACTGCAAGCATTTTCTCCCACTCTGTGGATTGTATTTTCTATTCACTTTTTTGTTCATTACCTTTGATGAAAATTGTTTTATATTGATGAGGCCAATATAAACTGAACTCATCTGATATAAATCCAATATAAATTGGATTTATCAAAAAATTATCAAAGGTAATGAACAAAAATGAATGAAATGTGAGATATATACTATATATTATATATATAATTCATTGTTTCTTCTTTCATGTCAAATGCATAAAAGCCCACACCTAATATATGATCACAAGAATGTATACCTATTTCCTTCTAAGAGCTGTGGAATTTAGGACATTTAGTTCTTTAGTCCATTTTGTTGAAGTTTTTGCTTGTGAAGAGGAGGGTCAAAATAACTCTTTTGAAAGTAGGCTTTTTATCCATTGTTTATTATTTAAGATCTTTTTTTTTCTTTTTGAGTGAACTTAGTATCATTAGGATCAATGGGCCATAGATGTATGTATGGGGATTATGTCTGAACTTCCCTAACTAAATCTGTATTCCTTGTCATGTGTGGCCACTCCAAGTCTCTTTTTGGTGAGCTTTCTGAGTATTAATGATTAGAGAGAACTGGAACCAAAAATTCTCTCAGTCCTTGCTGAGAGGTTCTGTGTATGTGTGTTTACAGCTTCCACACTCAATCAGGCAGTTTACAACTCCACCTTAAATCTTTATTTCCTGCTTGTGTCTGGCCTTTCAGTTGTCAGTCCTAGGTGAGACATTATAGTCTTTTAACATCTTCCCTCAGCAGGCACACAGCTCTATATATGTAGGTAGCCTTCTAGGTTCCAAGGAGTATGTCAGAGCTTTTCAAAAACACATTTCATTCACCAGTCTTTCCTTTTAAGACTACTGGTTAGTGTACTGTTTACCCCAACATTTATCAACATCCATAGTCAGGTGTGCTCATGAAACATCTGTCTATAATGGTGGTGAACAAATGTCCCCTCTCACTTACTCTTTACCCTGTCATGGGGGATAATGCCTTGAGTAATGGGTGTGTTAAGTGAGCCTGTGCACATGGGTCTTCACAAACCTGAAGAAAAGTCAGGCAATGACTTATATGAGGCTTTGAAAGAGCTCCAACTGTATTTGTTCATTCTAGAGGCTGCCAAAATGCATCAGGAATTCAGACTATTATTTCTCAGTCTACCTCTCATAGCTACCCCTTATCTAGAAAGCAGGGGTAGAGCATGATAAAATGCCAAAAACTTACTGCTCTTGTCTAAGTTAAACCATTTTATTTTCCTAGAGAAAACACTCCCTAGGATGCTCTAAGTTTTTGGTTAATTCCCAGAATTCTAAAATGATTCTTCTGATAATCCTATAGTTGCTATAATGAATGAAATAATACTTAGTGGTATTTAGTCCATTATTTTTACTAACATAAATCCTGGCAATTCTAGTATTCAGGAGAGTTACAAATACATAAATCTGAGACATACAGTTTAAAATATCACATTAAGAGAATATTATGTAAAGTTTAAAATATCAGATTTAGCACTAAAGTAAGTTAATTCTTAAAATGTAAGAAAAGAGAATAGGATTCATTTGTATATTCTTTTAAGGAAGTTTGTTAATAGTTTTAACAAAATATGCTGGCTCTCTTTTACCTTGAATTGACTTTATGTAGCCTGCTCCCATACAACACATACAATTGTTCACCATCTATTTCAACCCTTCTTGTATAATTTTGTTGTTCATTTTTAATTTTTAAACTAGAAATAAGCTATATGCAAACACTGATGTCTGTGTTATTAGACATGTCACCATAAAACTCAACTACATTTATACATTTTATTTTCTCATGACTTCTGAAAGGATATTCGTAAACAAAAATCCATTATTATCAGTACAGCTTCAACAGGTAAAGAATATAGTATTTTGAACATTTCTTTTTCTTTAAGATGGCAAATTTTATGTTGTTTTTATTTTATTGCAATCTAAAAAAGGGAGTTTGAGTTTACAATACTATAAAGTGGTATTCTTAAATGTTTTGACCTCCTCACTTGTTTATCTGCTCAAAAATTATTAAAATCCCTCCTGTTCACCCTCTAAGCATGTACTTTTAATCAATACTCATATTAGAAGTCAGATAATTTTTTTCACTAAATCACTTCATTTTATACCTAGAATGAATTTAGTTTTTCTTTAAAAATTTCCTCCAAACAGACCACAAGTTCCCATCCCTCTCCACTTCTCCACTCTTTCCCCTGTTCCTAATGGCAACTATTATCTTTTGTGTGTGAGTTCAAATTTTGGTCTCTTCCATTGTTTGTAATTTTTTTTAGGTATTTATATTCAATACATGATAGAAATCTCTCTTTTAGATTGGTTTTCACTCATCATAATTACCTCAAGGTCCATCCATTTTGTCCCAAGTATCACCCTTCATCTTTCTTCTCAGTGTGTAATGTTTCACTGACGATGCACTCCATAGTTTCTCTATCCATTCATCTGCTGAAGGCACTTGAATTGGTGCCATGACTTGGTTATTTTGAGCCATACTGTTAGCACTGGTGCATTGGTATAGGTATATTTTTTTCATACAGTATTTTGTAGGATTTGTTTGGGGGGAAGTAAATAACTAGTAATGCCATGGAAGCTCTATTTTTATTCTCATGAGAAATTTCCATATCATTTTCCACAGGGATTATACCAACTTGAATTCCAATCAACAATGGATGAAGGCTTCTTTTCTCACTGCAATCTTACTAGAATTTGATAATACTGTTCATCTTATATGGGTTGTTTTCACAGGGGTGTTATGGAATCTCAATGTGGTTTTAATTTGCATTTTTCTATAATAAGTCATACTGAACAGACTTATTCTTATGTTTATAGGCCATCTGAATGTCTTCTTTAGAGCAGTATCTACTGAGGCCCTTAGTCTATTTTTTAACTGGGTCATTGGTTGGTTGTCATGATATTCTGAACATTTCTTAAGCAACAGAATTTATCAAAAAGAAATTTCCTTCATGCAGATGTTCACTAAAATTATTCATTAAAATGATCGGTTTTACCAGATAACAGCTATTTTAATGCTAACTAATGCTGACCTCAGCCTAGTCTTATGTGCTACTCTATAACTTTCTATTTAGATTTCACTAGATCCCTGAAGCTACCATAAGATCCCAAAGGGCTTGTAGTGTCTCAAGCTATCTAACCTCCTATTAAAAATATTGTGGGAATATCTATACATATAAAGAATAAATGTTTCCACTTTTAAGTGAAAAAATCTGTGGGAGTGAGAATATTTATATTTTTCTACAACCAATACCACTAGTATTACATGAAATTTTCCAAGATTGCAAACTGGAATGTTTTATCTATTTAGCAGTAATTCCCCATTTCTCCTTCCCAGCACTCCATAGTGAACACTGTTCAACTTTCTCTCTGAATTTGACTATTCTATTCTAGGTATTGCATGTAGATAGAGTCATACAATATTTGTTCTGTTGCATCTCACTTATTTTACTCAGCACAATGTTTTAATGTTCATCCACTATAACATGCAGTACAATTTTATCCTTTTAAAGACTGCATAATATTGAATTTTAAAATATGATAATATTTCATTGTATATACATACAATGAAATATAATACTATATTATATGTATCTATATACTATATTATATGTATCTAGTAATTTACTAGTAGGCACTTGAAATTATTTCAATAAGAATACACAGGGCACATGGATAATTAAAATCAACATATGCAGGAGGAAGGATTGCTCATGCACTGTGGTACAAAGGCTTAAGAAGTCAAGCCAGGGTGTGGTGAAAATCCTTTGAGTTACACACTTAGTCAACTGAAACTTGATGGCTCCAGCAAATTTCTACACACCCACATTAAGAGAGCTAATGTCATTTCAAGGATTCTTATCTCTCTTTTGTTCAGAATAAAAAGCTAAACCCAAAATTTTGTAAAATATTTGCTTCACATATGATCCTCAGCAGATCTGAACTAGTATTTCCAATGTAGACAATATTTCTGTTGTATATTAAGTATCAGGAAAAAAGTTATTATATGGAAGATAAGGAAGAGGACTGGCAGACAAGATATACAGGCTATTAGTTCAGCTTAATCTAATGGGAATCTTCATATTTATGGAGAAAACTATTTAAAATAGCTGTCAGATAATAGCTGGTGGACATGCTGAGATGAGTAGGATATGACTCTTTTAACAATGTTTTAAAAACAGGTACACCTAGCCACTATCTTTCAAGAGGGGAAGATGCAAAACTCTGATTAGAAGTCATTGTATGCACATGTCCATGTTTGTGATTTTTAACTTTCATTGCACAACAAATACTCCCTTAGCAAATACATTGTGATAGATGTTGTAAAGTAGCTTCATACCAAAACAAATTGCCAGGACCATTCATAATACTACTAAAATTATATTTTTATAAATATTTTATAATATAAATATTAAATATATATTTATAAAATTATTGTTTTAGAAGAAATTATTATCAAAAGAAAAACTAGAATGACTAGAATTATATATGTTGTATATAATTATATATTGAATGCATACTAAAACCTAACTAGGAGTAAAAGAAATGTGCAAAGGATATTTCAGAGAAAGTTTGAGTATTACATTTGATCTAATATATAGTATTATAACTATAAACTATAGGAACAAAAGTAGCCTTCAAATAATATAATATTGTTCACATTGAATTTTTCTGCAAATTCCTATTGAATTGTCAGGATAAGATACTTTAAAATAGACAGATATTTCTTGCTGCTATATTCTGTGGTAGAATGTTAGTGTTATTAATTTTGGTTGATTCACTCAAACTAACATTATTTATTGATATTCTGCCAAAATGAAGGAACTTCAAACTCAAATATTCTATAATCTTAGAATGACAGAAATTACAGCATAATTTGTGTATTAAAAGGCAAGTGACAGCTCTAGATGTTCTTAGATAATAAAAAAAAATCTAGTGAATGCTAATTTGCTTTTGTTAATGAGTATCTTCTGCACATCACTGGAAAAGTCTTTTAGTGTCCTTTAATAGTTAAAGAATTTCATTCACTATTTAAGAATCTAATAACCTGTATTTTTCTTGCTCTACAGCATTTGGTCTGACATATTTTACTACCTGCGCATTCTCTCCTTCTGATTTAATTCTAGTTGTCCTGATTAAGTCATCTATCATTTTTTAGGAAGATTTTTCTCCTTATTGGTTTTTGGGTACTGCCTCACTAGTTTTAGCTATTTGTTACTTTCTCTTCCTGATATGTCATTTTGAAAATATGTCAATGAGTTTCTTATATTAAATTTTCTAATCATATTTGAGTTGCATTATATTGTCAGATAATTTTTCTAATTCTTATATGTTATGTTTTTTGTATACTTTTATCAAATATTGTATATTTGGGATTTCTATATCTATTTGGGACATTTAATGAATAATAGTTCCTTCAAGTAAGAAATATTACCCCTATATTATCATTAGTTTTTAATTATTCCATAACTGCTAAGTCCTGTGACTCCAAGCAGAAAGAGTTTTCTAATGTATTTAAATGATTTTACTGGTTGTGCACTTTTCTTTGCTTACTAATAAGTGTTTTAAATTAACACCAGCAAGATCATTTACAAGTTTTGTTTTGTGCAGTATAGAAAATAGACATATTTTGTAGGGACTGAGGACTAGTGTTTAAGATTACTTCATGAAGATCAATCAAGATAACAGCCAGACAATACTGTGTACATTTTAGTACACAGGATGTCCTGCATAGGGAATAATTACCTGGCAGGATCTGAATATGCCGGCAAAGAATATATGGAATCAAGTGGAGAAATATGTGTTGAACATTAAAAATTAATGTATGTTATGGACTAGAAGGATCTTGGAAAATCGGTGAAAATGCAGTGTGGACTAGGTAGAGATGGATATTAGGTAGGACTAGGTAGAGAAGGATCTTGGAAAATCGGTGAAAATGCAGTGTGGACTAGGTAGAAATGGATATTAGCGAATGATGGTTATGGATAACATACCTGGGAAACACTGTACAGAGGGTTTCTGGAGACATTACCAAAAAAATTTCACTACAGATAGAGGAGACTTATAAAGACAGAAAACATCATCGAATGACAGGCAGGAACTTTCAAGCACATCCTGATCTCTGTTTCAATTTCATGTGAGTCCACAATCTTAGCATCAGCAGCTGATGTCTTATGGTGTCAATCTTGAAAACTATAAAACTGGGAACAAGATTAAAAATGGAGACTTGAATCAAGACTGGAATTTTCTTCTAAGGATGAGAGTATTTTATATAATTGTGGTTCTCAACAGGATAAACTTAGTATTTCTTGTAGGGTTGGGGAAACTGAGGCTGTCTATATAGAGAAAAAAATGCAATTTATATTTGGATAGAAAA
Organism: Uropsilus gracilis; assembly: GCA_004024945.1. Classification (NCBI taxonomy): domain Eukaryota; kingdom Metazoa; phylum Chordata; class Mammalia; order Eulipotyphla; family Talpidae; genus Uropsilus; species Uropsilus gracilis. The sequence continues at coordinate 87,518 of PVHY01004035.1, read as the reverse complement.
ATCCACTTATTAAAATAGAAATTATGAAAACAAGATATTTTCAGTCAATGGGAATATGAAAAAAAATGATCCTTAGTGGTCAGGTGTGCAGCACATACGAGCAGGGATCACTGAAGTCTTTGTTTTTATGTTTACCAAAGGAGGACATGAAATAAGGTAGAAAATATCAGTGTTGCATAATCTCACCAGCCTTGTTACTTAAGGGTGCACACCAGGCAACACTTAAGTAACTTTGCACCATCATCAAATTGGGAATTTGTTTAATTTAGTGATATTTAAAATTTTATTATTGAAATCACTAGGGCATTATATTAAAGTGTACTTTAATGAAACCTATAACAAATCTTAGAAAACTGTGACAAACCCTAAAGCTTTAAGACCACTCCTGGAACCATCACCATCACGACTTCCAAATATTATTTTGTATGTATAATTCTGACATGTACCCTTCATAGTGATTGTGATTCAGTGATTCTGAGTAGGGGTGGAATGTTGTAAACTAATTTTTCTTGACAAGCTTCTTAGATGATTAAATGTTACTCAAGTAATTCTACACCTTCTAACACATTTAGAGAACACTGTCCTCCATAAAGGCATGATAATAAAGTTCCTTTTCAATATACATCTACCTATATACATTTTTTTACTATCTTAATTGTTCATGATATATGAGAGTTAAGTTTAGATTTGTTCTCATAAAAGTATAATAAACCAGTATAATTTTAAAAAGAAATTTTCTCTTGCATCTAGATTTCTGAAGTCAGTTTCATTAGTCAGAGAGAAGCATAAATTAAAAGGTAAATATAAAACACATTCTTCTAAGATTAAATCAATTTCTATGAGGTGTTGTCATTTAGAAAGTAGAAAGTAATAACCAACTAGAGGACAAGCCCATCTCATTAAATAACTCCTCCCTTAATTATGAGTTTATATATTACCAGTCACAGGCATATCCTTTCGTTTATAAAGCAACAGTTTACTTTAAGTATTCTTAAGAGATATTTGTGGAAAAAAATTTTTTTTGGAGTCTACGTCTCACTATTTTTGCCTGTGTAACTGCAGGCTAACGTTGCCTGGGGTACCACAGACCCAAGCAATCCCCAGCCTCAGCTTCCCAAGTAGCTGGGATTACAGGCACGCACACCACACCCAACTATATACTTTTTGGAATTAGGTCTTGCTGTGTGCCCCTGGTGGGATTCGAACCATGATCCCTGGTCCCGGGCCCCGGCTTCCTACGCTGCCACTTACAGGCATGCACCACCATGCCTGGCCAAAACAAAATAATTTCTATCAAGGAAATAGGTTAGCCTTTTAATTATAAATACAATCCTTCATTGAGTATATGTGTAAATAGATAGATACACATCTATTATTTTGTTCTTTAAAAACTATTGTTGAAATTAATCTAACCAATATGTTCATAGCTTTATCTCATATTAGTTTTCTTGTGAAATATAAGAGAATTATTAGCGAATGATGGCTATTTGTGTTTCAAGTGATACACAAATACCAGATTGTAGCAACCAGATTGTTGTTAGTAGCTTTCTTACAGGCTATTGCTTCTTTAGATATTTGGAATTAATAAAAAAATGTGTACCATTTAAATCACAGTATTTCATATATTGTGGTTCTCATATTACCTAAAATTTAAGTGTTAGAATATTTAGATTGATGGAAATAAAATAAATATCTTCTAAGTCAGTCAAAATGACTGTTTCAATAAAAAGAGTGCCTTAAATTAATGTGGATTGCAAAAAAGTATTTAAAAATTTCAGACTTTGAGAAGTTTGTATTTGAGATATTTTTATTTGGTGACACCATTAAATTAAAATTTTAGGTTTCTTATATCCTACAATAGGAATGAATCTTCATTTTCATTACTGAGTTGTGTTCTGCTTAGAGCATTTGCTCAAATTTGGAACAAGCTTGACAAAGGGACCTATTCTCAAACTAGATTGTAAAGTAGCCACTGTGACACCCTAATAAAACAGTAGAGTTACAGTAAAGGAAACAATATTCTTTTTATTGCTCTTTCTTCCAAGTTCATAACACAGGCAAATCTGACTAATTTGGGAACTGTGACATAATGAGTAATGTCTTATAAGTACATAGTTTGAATATTTCATATGTTTATCTTATATTTTAATACTTTGTGAAGTAAAATCAAATGCACATCTAGAAAAAAAACAACTACAATTAGTTCATTTTTCATTTCCTTTTTTCTTCCTTATTCTTCTTTCTCTTTATGTTTACATGGGCCTTTCTTTTTCGATGGAGAGTTATATTTTTTTAGTCTAAAAGTGTTACTGTCATAAAAAAGGCATAATTTATAGCCGATTCTATGTATCTTGAAGTTGCTTTTCAGGTTATAAGAAGACCTGAGTGGTTTGCTTTGTTAACATGTATACTAAAATTAGATCAACAAAAAGATCAACACATTGATGTGGAAGGATAATTCACACATTTGTGAATCATCTGTATTTGTCTGTTTTTACCTTGGAAGAGATGAGGGTGGAGAACCAGGATGGCAAAGGAGATTAAAAGATATTTAACCTCTACTATATATATTTTATTCATTTTATTATACAAAACACAGGTGTTAAAAAAGTTAATCTTGGTGTGTGAATATAGTGCTTGGATGATTTTCCTCACTTTCTCTGCATTTTAAAATTAAAAAGCAATCTGTATAGCAGTTATTTTTGAAAACACTCATAAGTATATGCCAATATTTATTCATAGGATATTATTTTCAGAATTATTTATAATAAGGAACAACTGGAAACAATCTAAAACTTAAATCAAAATGTTTAACCACACTACAGCAGGTTCATATGACTATTATGTATTTACTTGGAGTCTTAACTTTTATAGAACTTTCCCACTACTATTAAGAAGTTACTATAAACTTAGTTGCTTAAAACACAGTTTATTACATTAAAGTTCAAAAAGTTCTAAGTTTAATATTTATCTTTCTGGGAAAAATCAAGATGTAGGCTGCATTCCTTTAGGGGAAAGTTCTTTTCCTTGATGTTTTCAGCTTTTTAAAACAACTGAATTTGTTGACTATTGACATTTTTCTCCCATCTTTCCAATCTTTTGTTTCCATCTTCACACCTCCTACTATACTTTGGCATTCCTTGCCTTCCTCTTATGAATACCCTGTATTTACAGTGTACACACAGGAATAATCCAGGAGTATCTCCCCATCTCCAAATACCTTGTATTAAGCACATCTGCACAGTTTAAGTGCTTTGAACATCTCATTCCAATATTTTCATGTTTGTAATTTTTCTGTTGAAAAACCCACTGATAATCTGATTGGTGTTCCCTTAGAGATTACCCTTTATTCTTAATATTTTTAGCATTCTGTCTCTATCATTGGTTTTCAACAGCCTTATCATAATGTGTCTTGGTATGTGTCCACTGGTGTTTATTTGAAACTCTTTGAGCCTCTTGGGTCACAATTTACGGCTCATTTTCCAGTGTGAGATAGTTTTCAGTATTATTTCTTCAGTTTTTTTAATACCTTTCTCTTTTCCTCCTGGAATTTTCATGATAGAGATACTATCTTTCTTCAAATTGTCTCAGAGAGCTCTTACACTGCTTTCATTTTAAATTTTTTTTCTCTTTCCCATGTTCTGTTGTTGTGTTCTCCATATTATGTTTTCAAGTTCATTAATTCTCTCAATTGCTTCTATTTGTCTGGCATTAAGGCCCCAAAATGTATTTTAAAAATCAGTTACAGTGCTTCCTAGTTCCATTATATTTTAATGTAACTGTCTTATATGTTAATTTATTTATTCTGCTTCTTTTATATCCAGGTTTTTTGTAAGTTTGTTTTAATCTTGTTTTTGTTTTTAGTCCTATCTGAAAGCTCCTTCAGAGCTTTCTGTTCTAACATTTGTAATTTGTATTACATTTTATCTCCTTATATTCAATTTTATGTATGTTGGGTAAGGATAGGGCTTAAACCATTGCTTTTGATGTTACTAGAATAGCCAAGGAACTAGTATCAATGAGGGCTAGTAGGTTTAAAACAGGGCTGGGGCAATAGGCAGCTTAATATTACAAGCTCTCAAACAGAACATCTATCTCTCTTTCCTAACCCTTTAGATGCTCTCTGATTTTGCTGTTTCTATTATTGCAAAAGCCATCTCCAAGATCCTCTAGTTTGAGATATTTTTTTTGTGTCTGTGACCTCATATCATTAACTTCTCTTTCATTTCCATTTTATCACTAACATTGTTCCCCTCTTTCCAAATTTCTTATTTCAGACACTTGAAACCTGGCACTGGAGTGTTTCAATTATTAGTAAAGTATACCTCTCATGAGCCCTTTTCTACAGCCTTTTACCAGAAAAAGATGTGGTATACACTTTCATTCTCAAAAACCTTCGTTAGTGTTCAGTCTCCTACAACTGTCATTCACAGTTGTCCTCAGTATTGTCTGCCTTTCTTTATTCATCTTTCAGAAGACCTGGAAGTGAGGGCTTTTTCTTCATGTTCAAATTTATTTTTTGAATCTTTTCTTTATTCTTGCCATTAACTTTACCCAAAAGATTCAGCCAAACCCTCATTTAATTTTCACTTCTTTTCCCATTATTGAAGACATGACCCATCATTTTTATGAAACACCACTACAATAAGATTTTTCCCTTTCTATGTATTTTTGTAAAAGTCCATCAGTTTGCATCACTTGATGTTCAGAGTTCATATTTCATCTGTTTAATAAGGCTGGTACTAATCTCAGATATTCTTGAATTGTCCTTATAATTTACAGTACACAATCAACAAACTAATGGCAGATGGAAAGAATCATGAGGGAGAATAAAAATGAAGAATGGAGCAAAAGTTTTGAGATGTTTGAAAGAATTTACTGTTTAGGACAGAGGAGAAGAAAATGGGGGAGGAAACAAATGAAATATATTGAAAAAAAGTAGTAAATATAGAACTTAGATGTTGGATTTTATTGTTGCTATAATGTCTCCCCTGTGTGCCCCTGAAATACTTAAAGGTCTTTACATTCCTAAATAAACGAAAGAAAGGAGCACTCAATATTTGTTTTTGCTTCATCTTCAGTTATAAATTATTTGAATTCTATACTCTTTCTGAAGAGTTTTGTGTTTTAATAAGTAAAGATAATAAGAGTAGTCATTCATTTTGGTGTCTCTCTATTATTAGAAAATATATAAACATCTTGCTCATTTGCCTTATTTTTAAGATACCTGTTTTAACAATTAACTATTCACTGTCTCAATTACTGTGACATTTGTCATTGATTTCTAAGATTCCACTGTTTAACATATAAAAACTAACACTTTCTTAATGGGCAGAAAAAATATGGAAATTCTGTCAGTATTTTTTGAAAAGAGAATTTTTCATTTTTGTTAATAGTACCCGTGTTTAAACTTAAGAGTATTTTACTCCAATGTAATAGAAAATTTTTCTATAATTGTTCTAACAATAATATCATTTATTAAAGGCCTATTATAGGCCAGATGACTTACACACACGTGTGTGTGTCTAACATTAAAAAAAAAACCTTAAATAAGTATTTTAATACAGATTTTATAAGTGAGAAATCTGACTTGTTAAGTGGATAGGTAATTAATTTGCTTGTAATTACACTATGAAAGAGCCAAGGTGTTTTTTGTTTTTTTTTTAATCTAGTGCAAGCAAACATATCCATTACCACTATGCCATATTGGGTTCATCAAGCATTTGTAATATTCTCAAACTCTGAAGCAGTCTAACAAATAAAGAATAATCATGTAAGTTTCAAAGATTCCTAGTATTTAAAATTCATTTTATAGGTCAACTCTTATCCAACTCTATCTTGAGGTGTGCAATGCCTACAAAAGCCTCTAGGTGTAAGGAACTAGTTTAATATATAAACAAAATGCATAAAGAGGAACAAAAATGGTGGTAGAAGAATAAAGAAAAATGGGCAAATAAAGAGAAGGAATATTTTTGATGAAGAATGATAATACTAACAACATCTGCCTACAAGATATCTGCATTTGTGGCTAGTTTCATATTTAATGTGTTTCTGATAATGTGTGAAAGTCTCATGCACAGTAATCAAGTATGGGAAGAGTTTCTCTATCCAGGAAATTAAAGAAGGGGAATAAAGCTATCCTTTTTGTCAGAATTTTAACAATATTCCAACATACTACACATGTTCTTATTTTTTTTTAATTTAACAACAGTTAATCAAGTGTATAACTCATTAGCTTAAACCTGAGATTTCTACTATTATATTTTTTCAAACTTTGACATTTTCCATTTCTTTCTAAAATACATTAGGTTTTGAAATCATGCTTCTTGTCAGTCAAGTTATCATGCTTTATTTTTTACTTTTTGTATTTTTCCATAAAAGGGTAAAACAAAATGCAATAAGATATTACAATAATTTCAAAAACTGTTGCACATAAGTGGCAACATTACCAAAATTGAACTACAGCCTTGGTAAGATTCCTCTTTGTGACAGTGAAATGTTTGTCAGCTGATTTATACAAGTCTGAATTCAGAGTACTTAAAGTTGTTTAGAAACTGATCTGTAATTCATGAAAATGTAATTTCTATGGAAGATGAACACATTAAAGTGCCAGAAACTGTCTATAATTACCTACTTTTGTGTCCATGGTTCAGTCTCTCTGAGGACATCCAGTTTTCATTTATTTTTACTTCATCAAGGATGGGCTACTTTTTTAAATCTGAAGGGGTCACTTTATTCACGCATTTCTTTCTTTCAGTTTTACATTACTTAACCTTTTCCTTTGACATATCATCAAAGTAAAAGCCCTCTTTTAGGCACCACTGACAAATGTAAGAATAAATCGGGTAAAGAATCTTCCTTCAGAATGGCAAACTTTAAACCCATGAGAATGCAACAGACATTGTTGTTCAGTGCCTTTTCTTATCTTGTTAACTGTTGAATCCCATTCAGAAAAGTAATGGCTACTATCTTATCGGTAGGCATTCAAAAATATTATTTAATTAATAGGTATATTTTTAAAATGAGAGCTTTTAGATACAGAAAGAAAGGTGGAAGAGAAGGAGCGGGGAATTAGGACCAGACAAAGGGAGGGGCTGAAAGAAAGAAAAAGAGAAAGTGAGACATTGAGAAATTTATAGCCAGGGAGAATGTCAGCAGTTATATAGCTACCATTAAGAATGGGATATAGTGAAAAAAAAAAATAAACAAAAGCCTTGAGGAAAGTCAAAACAAGCTAAGCACCAAACTAAAGTGCACAACTTTGATCAGGAGGGAAAGGGGGGGAAGGAAGGGGAGGGTGGGGGGAGGCAAATCCTTGAGATTACAATGTTGTGAAATTTATATATAAATAAATAAATAAATAAATAGAATACAAAAAAAGAGTATTCCAAATAATGTGATAGAGTTAAGATTAATAATTATATTTATAATTCCTAATTCAGTGTTTTATCACTATAGTAAAACAAACAAATGTATATCAAACATTTAAGATGTGCATGATATACGTTAAGAGTAGAATATTAAGCCAATGATAGAAATGAAAAATTCTTGAGCTCCAAAAGTTATAGTAAGTATTAGACAGCTATAGAAAGTATCTGGTACGCAGACCAGAAATGGGAATTTGAAAATGGATGAATCGTGATTGCATCATAGTGATTGCAAGACAAATATAGTCTTTTTTAAACATTTATTTATTTTTGATTTTAGATTGTTATCTACCTCATGGTCCTTGAGAGCTTGTTTGGAGGTTCTAGCAGGGGAGCGCAGCTACACGCATAACCTCGACCAAAGAACGGTCAGTCTCTATTCGGGGAAGGCGGTCCTCTTCGACCGAGCGCGCAGCTTCGGGAGGGACGCACATGGAGCGGTGAGGGAGGAAGGGGACACCCGCCTAGCCAGCCAGATCAGCCGAATCAACCCTGGCGATCAATGGGGTGACAGATGTGGCAGCCAGATCGCCCTCACATCCATGTTACCTACCTCATGGTTCTTCCACCACCTTATCACCCATAAACTAGAAAAAAAGACACTTAGTAGGAAAAGAACTTGTGAGAAATGAGGATACAAATTATTTGGTCAGTAAATAATTGGCTACATGTTCTTCCTAAATGTCTGATACACTCAGTTTTTTTTTTTGAGACTAGGTCTCACTATTTTTGCCCGTGGAACCGCAGGCTCTCGTTGCCCGGGGTACCACAGACTCAAGTGATCCCCAGCCTCAGCTTCCCAGGTAGCTGGGATTACAGGCACGCGCCACCACGCCCAGCTATTTTTTTGGAACGAGGTCTCGCTACCGGCCCCAGGCGGGACTCGAACCGCGATCCCTAGCCCCGGACACTTCATAGGCTGAAGCTTATAAGCACGAGCCACCGTGCCCAGCCACTCAGTTTTAAATGTATGCTAACAAAGCAAATGACAGATGTAAAGGTAACTCAAGTAACGGTTGGATATGTATTCTTGAATTTTTTCCTAGAAACAGAAATTAAAGTAATCAAAACAAACACTCAAACAAAATACAAATGTATATAGTCATACCCTAGAAGTAATTAATTTCACAAATAGGTAATAATTCCACAAAGGAAGGAACTCCTCCCAAAAGGGGAAGACTTTATCAGTATTATTTCTGCACTGGCAAGAGGCTGATCTCCTGCCCATCTGTGGCTATGCAGGTGTTTCTTTTCATAGACCTTTCCCTTTGCAAAACAGCAGCAACAGCTCTTCCTCCCTGCTGTGTGTGCAAGTAAGTGTCTTCTGCTTTCCATTTTTATATAATTAATCTACCTGCCCATTTGGATAGAACCAAAAGTCTTTACCTCCCAGGAAAAACTGCCTGCCTTGTGCCACTGAAAGAGGAAATCTGGTGAAACTTTTCTCAAAAATAAATCATTCACTGAACCCAACATTTCATCAAAACAGCATTACATCCAGTCAGGTTTAGGTTTTGTAGCAAATACATGAAAAATAAGAGACATATATTTTAATTTTCATGCAGTACATTTGTGCAATAAATGGCATCTACTATGGGCATTAAATACATTATACTTAGTATTTTGAGGATGCCTCATATTAAAGAAATTAAAAAAAAAACCTGTAGCTACAAATACCTCTTGGGAAGTAACTAGGAAAATAAAAAGATAAAGGAATCATAAAAGTGAATTTAAAGTAGCACCAAAACATTACCAAATTTTGCAAAACTTCATATGATATTAGTCTGTTGCTTACAAAAAGAAATAGCTTTCTGAACATTTTTCAGTGTTCTGAGCATTTATTATTTAAGATAAACTAAGGCTATTAAAATTTTCCATTTTTAATTCACTTTTGCCTTATCTCTAGAGCTTTTTAGAGTCTTAAGTTTTTCTTAATGGTGCCTTTCCCTTCGGCAGTCATCCTGTAAAAAGCAGTATTAATCAGCATGTATCAAGTATGCTGCTCACTTTCCCTGAAGTCAGCTGAGTAGGCCTGTGAATTAGTAATTCCATTCAAGTGCTGGAAAAGAACTCTCCCAATATATGGACAGCAATGGCAGGTATGCTCAGAAAGGTCTTCAGAATGTAGTAATCTTTGCTAGATTTATTTGTTTTTGTTGGTTCTTTAGTTGCTTTATTTTGTTTCTTTGTTTTGAAATAAGCTGTGACAAAATTGTGAATGGACATGAGAAGAAAATTCTGAGGAACAAATAACAATCTGAAATTATCTATATAACAACTTATAGTCTTTTAGTCCAAGATTTCCAGGATTTTCCAGGATGTATTACCTCATCACAGAGACCTAACATCAATCATGGCCCTGCAAGCTTTAAGAGAATCTGCTGATATTAACTACACAGAGAAATAAAGATTATTCAGATGGAGGGTCACCCCAGAAACAATCTTTCTATCAGAGAAACCCATCTTTATAGCAGGCCAATGTATTTAATTACAGAGCATCTGGTTTTATGACTCACACTCCTTGTTGTGTGAGTTCCCCTCCTCTCTCCTTGACAACCCACGTCCCCACCTTACTCATTAGCCCAAGAATAGGAATCCTAGATCATTCTTATTTACCCTAGAATTTATAGTCATGTACACTCTTCCATGTATGTGCTTGTTCTTTTTTCTCCTACTAACCTGTATGATCAAATTAATTAAATAATTAATTAATTTGCTCAAACAAATTAATTGTTTGAGCATATGGAGAAGAACCTAGAAGTATGTAGGAAAATTCCCTCTTCACCCCTATGCCCAAAATGACTGGAGGAACTGTTATGGCACAAAAGTCCTCAAGGATAGAGAAGTTGATGAGCAGATAGCATTTGTGGCTGAAAACAATGAGGAGGAAGTTAGTGTGGTACATAATGAAGCTCACACTGTTCCCTGTAAGGAAGCTGAATTTCACTTGATACACTGGAAGAAGCAATTGATACCTTTCAGGTAGGGAGCTTATGTGACTATATTAAGGAAAATATAAACCAGCAAGACAAAACAGAATTGAACCACACTGACTGCTATAGGGATTAGGTGATCAAAACAAGAAAAAAAAGAGAGATCCAACAGGAGACCGCTGCAATATTTCCATTCAAGAAAGGACAATAGCTTATATTAGAAGGGCAGTAGAGAAGAACAAAACCAACAAACAAAAAAGACAACAGATCTAGCATTTGTTTGTGAAATAAAACTTCAAGGACTAGCTGATACATTACCTAAAGGGAAGAATCAAGAATGACTTGTTATTTTTATTTGTCACTAAATAATAAATTTCACTTAATGAGATGGCAAAGACTAAAGAAATAATGTGAGAAAGAGCTCTACTTGACACACATTGCATTTCTTTCTTCTTTCCTTCATAGCATAGTTCAGATTGTATTAAAAAGGAACACTCCAAGCCAGCCTTGCCTTCCTGTCCTTGAAGATAGTTTCATCCCACTGGTCAAGTTTTGGTCAATGAGATAGAACTGGAATATTGTGTAAAGTCTCTGGGAAGGTGGTCCCAAGTTCAGTAGTGTACATTTTCTCTTTTTCACCTTCCTCTATCTTTCTTTCTGAAATGTGCCATGATAGGTGGTCAACCACTCCATGGCAGCACAGAAGTGACTTGAAAAATGGAAGCACCTTTAAGGTGGTGAGTCAGAAATGTAAAAATAAACCTGATGGCCAAGGAACCTTAATAGAGGTTCAGGATGATAATTTTCAGAACTCTTTCATATAAGAATAATATTTATTTCATATAAAATATTTATAAATATAAATATATATTTAAAACTAAATATATATATAAAATATTTATTTTGTATAAAAATAATATTTATATTTTAAAATCACTATTATTATAGGTTTTTATATTTTTAATTGAATTCAATCTCCACTGATATCCACTGGCTTGTAAAGAGGGTTGAAATCCAAGATCTGTGCTTTGAGATGCTAATTTGAAATGTTTATCAAATATGCAATTAGGGTTGTCATGTAAGCAATTAAATATAGAAATTTAGTCCTAAAATCAAAGACCAGGCCAGGAATGTATAGTTGGGGGATACTGGAAAGTTAGAACCACGTAATGGATGAGCTGATGTAGCATCTTAGTAACAAAAGAGAAATGGGTGAGGCACTTTGTCCTAGGCTTCCATATTTCAGTATTAGAAAAAGAGAAGGAGCCAGGGTTAAGGTTTAGGAAAGAAGCACAGTGATATAGAGGAGTTCAGAGTACATGCTATGAAGCAGCAAAGAAGGAAAATATACCAAGATATAGGGAGTTGTCAATTGTACAAGTTTTTGCCAAAAAGGCATATTTTGGGGTGGCATACTTTTGATCCTTTACAGTACACCTCCGCTCAGCCTAATGTTAACCCCATCTGGACTATATTTCTATAACTTTCACTTTCCTTATAGGTTCATCAAATTTATAGTAACTTTAAAATTGTTATTGTTTAGCACTGCAAGTTTTAATCTATATTTAAACAAAGTCATGGTCTTTATGTTCTTCTGCAACTTGCTTTATTTTGGCTTAAAGTGATTTTTCTGATGTTCATTAACATGCTTACATGAAGCCATAATTCAATAACTGATGACAAAGGTAACACTGCAGCACCATCAGGAAGAGATGGTTTGGTTTTGTCAATAAATGTTCAGGTCAGCTGAAAAGTAAAAATGAAACTTAACCTTACCTTACCCAACCCACAGAAATTAGAACATAGGCTTCAAGAGTTAAAAGTAAATGATAAAAATTAAGGATCTAAAATATAATATAGGAGAAAATGTTCATGACATTGGGGTATAGATATATTTCTTTATTCTGACCAAAAAACCCTCACTGATGTTAAAGTTATTGTTGATGATAAGAACAAAATAAAATTTAAAAAATTTGTTTATTAAAATAATTACTAAGAGTAAAATAACAAATTTACAAACATATCCAACTAAGAGCTTGTAATAAAGACTATTTGAAGAATTAACAAAACAGTCAGCTAGCCCAATAGAAAAATTAGCAATAACACTGACGCAAAACTTCACAAGAAAGTTTAAGTGGCCAACATTTGGAAGGAAAGGTCCTGGACTCACTAGTCTTTATATAAATGTAGGTTAAAACCACAAAAAGTAAATAATAGAATGATGACAATTTACAACCAAAATTCTAAATGCTGGAGATGAGACAGAGCCAAAGAAACTCATGCTGATAGGAAAAAAGAATAGATAGATGACAGATAGATGAGATATAGAAGAATAGACAGATAGATAGATAGATAGATAGATAGATAGATAGATAGATAGATAGATAGATAGATAGATAGATAGATAGATAGATAGATAGATAGATAGATAGATAGATAGATAGATAGATCAGAAACCTTGGAAAGCTCATTGGCAACCAAGTATACATTACTCATATATGTACAGATAACATTTCCATTATTAGGTACAAACCTTGCAAGAAGGTATGTACATACAGGCATGTTTACCAAGAAGCATGTCCAAGAACATGATCAGCTGCAGTACTCATATAATTCCAAACTACACAAGCTTGACATGGACCAAAATATAAACAAACATAAGGATTAACAATTTTTGGTATAATCATATAGCCAATACTTGAAAACAATAAAAACTATTGTAAAATCCAACAGAATGAGTGAATTTCACAAGTATAATGCTGGATATTAATTCAGTAAATTCATAATTTCTGGAAAATTTCTCAAATTGTTTTCTGAATATTTCAAATAAATTAGGAAGTAGAAGTAAGAACTGTTCAATAACTTGGTTTTAAGATCTAAATTATTTTCACCGAATTTCAGAAATAAAAAGTAAAATACCTTCCCAAGTTTTATAAAGTGTTAGGAGCAAAAAACAGAAGACCTACACATGTTCCTAAGATAATAAGGCTTTGACATAGCATAAATAGGTTCTAAAAAATAAACTGGGATGTTGGGGAACTGCTACAATATAACAAATGAAAAACAGTTCCTTCTAAATGCTTTCAGAAAAGCAAGCAGAAAAGATAAACACTTCCCCAAGAATAGCTAAGCCACAAGAATTCAGGACAGTTCAAATTTATGAAATTTTAAAGCCAGGAACTAATGCACATGAAAAAAAATAGTTTTATATTCTCTTTTTTGTGCATGTTAAATTCCTGGTTTTCTACTTGCAGGTAAATAGTGGATTCTTCTCTGTATAATAAAGTTGAGAAACAAATCATCTGAAGCTTCAATTGTATGATGAAGTAGATTCAGGTGAATACTGTGTTCTTTAAATAGTCAACCACCTGAAGAGGCTATTAATAAATAACTGCTCAAGATTTAACAAAACAACATTCATGCTCCATACCTAAATCCACTCTTCTGGCTCCAGGTAGCCACTTTCATAAGGGCCCTGCTATGCAGAAAACCAGGGAGAGTATGATTTAGTTCACTATAATTATATTTGAAAAATGAACTCAAAGCATATATCTGATCAATAAACATCTGTGCTGCCATTTAGTATTATTCACATTACCATGGAATACACATTGTGAAATGCAGCAAAGACTCTAAGTCCTGCACACTATTTGTAGAGCTAGAATGGGTTTGAATCCTGTCTCTCCATTATTAATAACCTGAGACTTTGGGCAAGTTGTTCAGCCACAGGGGACCTCCAAGCCACTGAAAAATGGGAATAACAATGCATTTACCTCACAGATTTATGGGGATTTGACAGCTAATTTTATGTATCAGTTTGACATCTCGGTACCCTCCGATTAACATCTCTATATGTATCTGTGAGCAGGATAAAATTAACCTTTGAATTGGCTCTCAGTTAAGCAGATTGTTTCCTTACATGTAGTTAGCATTTAATCCATTGAAGGTCCACAAATAAGGAAAGGCAGAGAAATTCACCCCTCTTCTCTTGCCTTACCATTTGAGCTGGGACATCTCATCTCAAATTTTCCTGCTTTTGGTCTGATATTTATAACATTGCTGCCCCCCCATCCCCTAAATTCTCACAACATCAGACCTGAACTAAACTATCTGACCACTTTTCCTGGGTCTCCAGTTTGTAGACAGTAAATCATGGGGATGCCTAACCTCCATAACCCAATGGTTCAGTTCTTCATATTTTGTATGTTCTTCATATTTACATGCACACTATGCATGTAAATATAATATGTGTGTATTTTTCTGTGTGTATCTTTCCTACTGGGTGTTTCTCTAAAGAACCCTATTACAGGGGTTAATAAATGTTTAAAAAATGTACTTAGTTTCTACACCTAGGAAGTGTTCAATAAATGTTAATTATCTTTATTGCTATTTTTATGATCTCTGTGTTACCCGGAGAGTAGTAACACCTCAGAGATTTAAAAACTTTGCCCTAAGAAATGACAGCCAGGTGATAATTAAATGGATTCAAGTAATCAAAACATACCCTGGAAACTAGTGCTGCTGTGGGAATTCTATGTGGAAGAAAGAATCAGTATTCAGAAAGGTTTCTCCATCACTTTCGGGCCTTTACAGCAGACATTCTACTACTCTGCAGGCAATTTCAACTCTTTCTTGTGCACAGTGAGAAGAGAAATGGGAGACCTCTTTGAGAAGTCTTTACTCACATGCTCTGTGAGACTGAGAGGGAATGCCTCGGTGTCATGTGGTATGACAGACGTGTGATGATGAGAAACAGTAGAGCAGAGGACCCAGGTGAAGTCAGTGGGAGAAAACTGGGCCACAAGTTCAGAATCTGGTATGTAAGAATCTGACATACCTGTAATCTTTAAGGCATTTTCACAGCATTCTATTGAACCATACAATTCCCTCTGCTCCCTCTCCTTCCAGATGAAGGCAGATGCCTCAAACCTTTCATTGGTAGCTTTGGGGTTTAAGGTATAATCTCAGCAAGCCCTGACTCCACAATGTAACTTTTGCAAAAGATTGAGGGTGAAATATTTCCAATAGGAAAAAAAAAAGTCTTGTTAGGAAGGAAACTGCAAAGTGTCTAAACTTAATATAAGTTTGACTTTCACTAAAGGTGGTGGCAAATGTTAGGAATTTGGACAATTTGTTTTGCAGCACCAGGGAAACAATATTCTCCT
This sequence comes from Uropsilus gracilis, assembly GCA_004024945.1. Classification (NCBI taxonomy): domain Eukaryota; kingdom Metazoa; phylum Chordata; class Mammalia; order Eulipotyphla; family Talpidae; genus Uropsilus; species Uropsilus gracilis. The sequence continues at coordinate 71,993 of PVHY01004035.1, read as the reverse complement.
TGGTTATATATTACTGAAGGGACTTATAATCAATGGAGGGTGAAGGGTAGGTGTGAGGGTAGAGGCCCTGGCTCTCATCCAATATCTATTAAAGGTCTCCCTTTCTGAGATCTTAGGAATATTTAAAAGGAAATACCTTTTCTTTTTTCTTTTTTGGAATATAGATTCAAATAAATGACCTTGCAGAAAAGTGAACTCTTCTTTCACAGTATTTCATCCTCCTGCTCTCCGTTTTCCAAATACTTCCAGGTTCTTCTGTATAAACTGATCTGTGTTATAGTTTTGAGTATGTATGTACATATATATGTATGTATGTATGCATAGGTATGTTCTATGTCTATTTGTATATATATATATATATATCCAGCAATTTTTTGTTTTTAGCAGGGGAAGTAGCAAGGACAGGTATGGGTAAAGACTATGTGTCTTTAATTTTTTTTCCTTAAAGTGTAAATTAAATCATTTTTCTAAGCTTCCCCCACCTTTTCTATTTGTATCACCTTGGAATTTGTTTTGTCAAATAAGTCAGTTATGCTGAGACTGTCAAAACATATATCTTGCTACCAATAACCTTGAAAATCAAGTATTTGTTCACATTAGCACAAACATTTCTATTAAATCACTAGGCAAATAGTCTTAAAATATATAGTGTGTGCATATATATTTAATATCATGTTTACAACAAAATAACCAAATCACAAATATATTACATATTCAAGTGTTTTGTAACCATCCCAGGCTGGATAGGTTTATTAGTGATCCACACAGATTAAAGTTTGGAGCCTTCATCAGTAACACACCTATAATGCTGAATCAGGAGACCAGACACAGTCAGACTAGCAGGTTTGGAGGAAGCAAGTGAGCTCACATGCCTCAAAGTGTCACAGGCCTCAAAGTGTCACCATCCTGAATGGCAGAGCTGAGGAGCTTCTTTATCTCTTGCTCCAAGTCTCTGTATTTACATACAAGCATACCCTGTGCTTCCTGGCCCAAGTACACCCTGCTCATGTTCCCAAGTTCCTCTTCCCCACAGCATGTCATCATGTATGGGCAATGAAACTTGGGTGGAAAACAAGCCCACAGGTGGTGGCCATAGGTGCCAACAACAGAAAGTGAAAAAAGTTGGAGTCACTCCATTTCCCTAGAGGCAACATGCTTAGCACTTGTGGGCACTCGTGGAGACACCAGACATGCCAGACCTCCAATGTCCAGATACTCAGTGGTGCAATGAAAATACTGAGAAAATGAGAGGTTTTCATTCCCAATAATTAAAACTGTGAAGTTGGGGCATTTGCATAATTCCTCAGGGTGGATGTCCTTTTCTATTTTCATATAGCAATGTTGAACTGACACACATCTGTGGTGATTTTTATCCTTCAAACCAATCTAAGCAGAATGGTCAAAGATACATACAGGAAATTTAGCCAATAATATCAGAACACAGTACTAAGTGTGTGATGAGTTTTATTGCTTGTAGGAGTTCAGAGTTAAGTTCACAGAAGGAGGGAGAACTTCAGCTGGACAATGAAGATACAGTAGGAACTGGATAATCCACTAGGATTGTACTATAAATTTTAATTGGCAAAATGGAATAAATTAGATGTATGATTTTTGAGTGATAAAGAATGGATTAACATGAAAAGAGACTCTTATACTTGAGAGAAAGTTTTTTGAGGAAATACATTGAAGGTTGGGTTTAACTCAACCATTCCTCCCTTTTCTGTGGAAAATCTCAATAAATTAAGGAATACACAGTTGCTCTATGAACAGACTCAATTCAAGAATAGTATTGCTTATTTTTGTAATTTTCCAATCATATTATGCATTCAGTAAAATATGAACATGAAAAATCAACCTTATAACATTTTCCATTTTGTGTTGTTTTCATACAGCAAACAAAAACTAAATTTGTAAGAATGAATACACTCAAAGTACTGAATAATCTCATGTGCCATAACAAAACAACTATAATATATTGTAGGCCTGTCAGTCCACAACTGTTCATTTTGAACCTAATATATGCCAGAGTCTATGGTAGGTACAAATGTAGATGCAAATAATAAATGCTATACTAAGTGGAATAAGAAACACTGGTTTTGGAACCAATAACTCAGGCAATACAATTACAGAAACAAATCTTTCTGATAACTTAAGTGGATTGTGACTTATAAAAACCTGGAAAATATTTTACCTTGATTTATTAGCATTAACTCTGTCTTGATGTATTACTAACTTCATTCCACAAATACATTTTTATAACTGTCAATGCAGAATACTCATACTACATTGATCATCCCTACCTTCACAATATCCATTTATTTACAGGATAAGAATGAAAACTCTGGGAATCTTAATGTCAATGTGCTACTTTTCCCTCAACCACAAATAAAAATGTGACTATAGGACTTGGATCTTATTTCCTGTGTGAATACACTATACTGTGAATTTGACAAGGTATAAAGTCAATCCCATTAATTTTCAGGGTGTTAGGGATTTTCTTTGTAGAAACAAAAACTACAGTGTAGACATAGGCAAGGCAAGTTACAACAGTTCCTCCTCAAGGAAGACTTGCTGGAGGTCATGGTTTCTAAGAAGATGGGGTCCCTCCACTTCTTTCTATATTCTTTCTTTCCCCTACTGCTTCAAGACATTATTCTGCAATTAATTTCTCTCAGCTGACAAAAATGTTTGTCAGTTTTTCCCTAAATTTGCACTAAAGCATTTGAACTAAATATTCAAATTATAATTCTTTCCTGAAAATGTTTAATGTTAGCAGTAGTAATGGTGGTTACATGCTTAGAGAACCATGATTTCATGAAGATGAAGGAAGGGGCTGAGGCAGACACTTTTCACTGGACATCTTCTAATGCTGTCCGGTATTTGAAATACATAATTTTAACTCCTTAATAAGGAAACAAATAAGACATGCCTAGCAATGGCAATCATCTCTACAACATTATCAGAATCTCCCTTTGTAAGAGCTATAAGATGCAGCAATAGTTGCTGGTTGCATATGTACATTATGCAAGCTATTTAGTTGTGGACTTTTTCCATAAAATATTTGGCTTATGAATCTTTTAAATTTCTGCATCTAATATTTTCAAATATTTTCTTATTTGGTATGTTAACACCATCAAACAGCTTTTCTCAAGCCAAGTACCTCAGCCACATTGCTGTCACTATATAGGCAGACCATCCATGCAATCCCCACTGTCCTCATGGCAGTCACATTGCACCGGGCACTTACCTGGGGTCTGCATGCAGGTTCAGGTCCAGCACAGGAATCAAGAAGACACCCTGCCGACCCCTGGCACACACACCCCCACCCCGCGTTGGGGTGGGGCTGGACTCAGCGGGGACCCAGGACCAGGCTTCCAGGACCCTGAGTTACCAGTTACGAGGCCAGAGGACAATCAGACTCTGTGGCCCAGAACACAGGAGCTTTCCTCCTCCAGGGTCATAAGGTCATCTTTTGTGCAAGACTCTCCAAAGGATGGCCTGCTCCTCTCCATACTCTTCCTGGTGTAGACAGGTCAACGATAATCCCTTCTGTAGGATCTACTCTGGAGGAGAGAACCAAGTCTACCTGGGCCATCCTCTGGCTGCAACAGGCACACTGGGAAGGGCTGGCGGGCTGAGCAGAGAGGGGGCTTTACTCCTCCAGCACCAGTTAGGATGGTCTGTGCCTGTGGAGTTCATGGCGAAGAAGTGAGCCCGTCCCTGAAATAACTGGCAGAAGAGTACCAAGTCGTTGGTAGAAAAGCGATTGCAGTGCTGCTGCTACTTGGCCTGCGTTTACCCATCGCCAGGCGTAGCCCGTCAGCTGGACTTGTCTGTCTGAGCGTCCTGGTGCACCTCCGCCTGCACCTCCGCCTGCACAGCGGTAGAGGGCCCGGATTCATGGGTCTCACCGGGCGCATTCGCACACATCGTTCTTCAGCTGCTCGATTCTGTGTGGGCTAGCCAGAATCTGCACCTAAAGAGGCAGAGGTGCAAGGGACACCGGGGGCTTGCTGCTCTCAGCTGGGCTCCTGGAGGAGGTGGCAATAGAGCTGCCCCAAGGAAGGCGGTGCAAGCTGTGATGCCCAAGTGTTTGGAAGGTTGGAAATTATCCAACCCTTCCTGCAAGACCTTAATGCTTCTTAGATAAAATAAAAAATAAATAAATACATTTTTTAAGAAAAAGCCAAGAAGAGCCTTTTGTGTAATCCCGCAGGAAGCTGCTTGCAGATAATTTAAAATGTTACCCCTCATTCCAAAAGCCCACCCAAAAGAATAAAAAGGTCCACACACACACAGGTTAACCAAGAGTATCTCTATCATTCTTATATGACAATTCAGATAGGTAAAAATATCAAGAGCCTTCTATTTTTAAAAAAGTTTCCTTTCAACAACATTTTCTTGAAAAGGGGGAGGCCTTCTTAATACATACAGTTTTTCTATATATGAAAACATTTTAAGCAGCAACTCTCCTGCCCACCTGAGACTATACAGATGTCTCTCTTTGCCAATCTTCACCCTCTACAAAGCTGGGGTGGAGGTTCTCCTGCCAAGGCTGTCTGTTTCTGTGTAGGCCTGTCTTTTAAGACACGTGTCCTTTTCAGGGGCAGCTCTTTCTGCCTGCATCTGCTGTGCAAGTGACCTTGACTTCCCCTTTTCTAATAAATCCAACCTTTTGAATATTTAAAAAAAAAAAGACATTTTAAGAACTTATCATATGCTGGTTTAAAGAACAGTACTAGTTACAAAGTACTGGGTTATATGACTGCTGTATTGCATTCCAGTCCTGTATGTGAAACCTCCAACACACCGCATGTAGTACCATAGTACTGTTCTTATATAAGGGAGCAATGCAGGAAAGCATGAAGGGACTCATCCTTGATCATGGAATCAGTAGGTGATAAAGTGAACCTTCATTTGGGCAATTTATAGATGACACCTGAACACAGGGTAGTGCTCTTTGTATACACATAAAGAAATGCGTTCTTGAGTGGGTTGCTATTATTTGAAGGGGTCTTATTATTTGAGAGATTTTTCTACTGAAATGTACATCTTTTCTATCTCCTCAGTTCAAGCTGACTCCTGTGAATGCTGTGACTTCTTTTGAATCCTCATTTTTCATTAGATGCCACAGAAGCAGAGTTAATGAGTTTTCCAAGGGTCTCAGAAAGTGGGAAAATTATATTGTACTGAATGTATGGGGAAAAATAAAATTAATGAACATTTATTATCCATAAAATGTAGCTTTATTTTTCTTATCAAACTCATTATTGGGCATGCATTAGAGCACATTCTAATTTCTGTTTGCTGTGATATAAAGTCACGTCATTTAGCCACATATGGCATTTCAAGTATTTCTAGAACTTACCAAGGACTGGGTCCCCAGGCCTTCTTGGAAGCCCCTATTCATCTGTCAGATGTCAGCTCTTGTGCCAGTTCCTTTGAGAAACCACTTATTATGTGGTATTAGTGCTTCCTGTAGGCTAACGAGGTAAGTGCTTATTTCTCTGTGTCCTGGTCATAATTTATTTGTGTGACTGTTATAGTGGTAGATTATTATAGCTTTTGATTATTTGTTTATTGGTTTGTTTTCCATGTGGTGTGTTTTAACAGACTGTCTGGATTCTTAGTTTATCAGGACAGAGACTTGGTATTACTCATGTCTCCATTCCCAGTACTGAGAACAGTGCAGATTAAGAGGGTATCTGCCCCACAGTTATTTACTGAATAAAGTTTCTTTTTTTGTGTGATGATGCCAGAGCATGTAAGCAGTTATTCTTTGTAAAGTTCTATGTTATCATAAGATGCACCTGATTTTGGAACTTATATCTGAGTGTTTTCTTTGAATCTTTTTGCATATCCTACAGTTTTTCACAGGTGTGGGTAGACATGGAATGTTAGAGCCATAGTTGATGATCTAAATTTTCCTAGAGAAAGATGGCTAGCCTGAAATGTTCCACAAGTGCTTCTCTGTTCCCTCTTGTTTTCCTCTTCTCTCGGTTATAATTTTTTCCAGTTATTCCTTTCATTTGGACCTGCCAGTAGAAGTTTTATGGAGAATCAATTGTCTTAAGGGTTATTTATATGAAAGTTCTGGAGATTCATGATTTTATTTCATATAAACTTTTTCATGAATTTTGGAAGTTTATTTTCTCTTTTGCCAGAAGGGAAAGGAATGAAAGAGCATGCTTATCCTAATACTTAATATTTTTACACTTAGCCATTTTTGATTAATTACAACGATATGCTGCAGATGCCCAGCATAAACTGGATCATTTAATGTGTAATTACACATTTTAGATGAATCCCAGATCTATTGCTGTTATTTTCCATGAGCTGGATGGTTATGCGCCTGAATAGAATTAAGTCCCATCATCCTGTGACATGGGGTATCATCTCATGGAAGATGAGAGTGAAATAGAAACTAGCATGAGGAGAAATTGTTCTTATAGTAGCTAAAGGAGGTCAAAACCTCATGTTTTGAGGTTCCTAAACTTCCCAATGCCATTATTAACTCATGTAAAGAATAAACTCCATTTTATAGATGGCAAAACTGTTCACAGAAAAGTACTATTTTCACTAGAAGACTAGGTTTATAAGAACTATTGTATCATAGGCACAGATGGAGAGAATTTATTGCTTTTGTGCTGTACTAAAAGTAATCTTAAAGGAAATTCTTTAGCAGAGAATTGTGGTATCAGGTGGAAATAGAGATCTTCCCAGAGAAACAGTGTAGGGGAAAGGTAAAAATAATAGGAAAATATATTTTCCATGATTTTAATTGCTTTAAAAGAATGAAGAAGTAATAATAATGCTCTGATGAGTTTTGACTTATATAGAATAACAAAGCATGAGAAAATCAACATATAGAAGGAGATGAAAGAGTACTGTTGTAAGATTCTTATACATGAAATAACATTTTAGGGTTGACTGATAAACTAATACTCTGTAGTATAAACTCTACAGCAATTAAAATTAATAAAATGCATTAGTAACAAATGAACATACTTTAGTATCTATAATTCATGTGTAAAATAGCTAAGATCAATGTAGTGAAGAATCTAATAGAACAGTGGACAATAGTTTGTGTTATCAATATTCTCAGCACTACCTAGCATTGTGAAAAATTCAAAAGTATTTTGTTCTAAACAGAAAACAATAAAGGAACTCTAATTTCCTTACTATGATAGGGGTAATGATACACTTGAATTATAAGATCATCTTCCAGAGCATCATGTTTCAAAATATACCATAGAAAATCTATAGTGGGCGAAGAGCCCCTGGCAAAAGGAGGTATTTTAAACTTAGAGTCTCTAATAGAAATAAAGAACACTGCTTATTTGCTCCTAATGATTTTTTATTATTTATTTTACTTTACCCTGATATTTTGGATCCAAAAGACATATGGAAAATAGAGTAATGGCTTCTAATGCAGACTTGAATATAAAATACATACTTATAGTGAACATTAAAAAAAGAGGTGTCTTAATATCAGCTTTGCTATTTTTCAACCTCTAAGTAAGAGGTTGTAATATGATTGATAAAAATACATCAAAATCCCTTTTCTTACATTAATTGATTTACATTCATTCTAATCTTTGACTTGGTGATGATTTTAGCATCTGCATGAGAATGAGCGGTAACTCAGGCTGGTTTTTTGAAATCTCTTTCCAAACCCCCATTCTTTCTTCTCTGTCCTGCCTCTAGATGCTGCAGTAGATCAAAGATTTGCAGCCGCAGCAACGTGCTCATTGTCTTTCGAGTCATGGTATGATAGAGAGTGACGAAGAGGAACAAGAATGTTTGGAACAGCTACAATAGTATCTATTGTGCATCAATCATAGAAGGACGAGCTGAATTGTGCAGAATTGATATGTGCTTATTGTCAACGCTTTTTCTGTAACATCAGATAGAAATAATCACTCTGGGCCAGGCTTTCCTGGGAAAGATATGCTCTCTCTTTTGGGCTTACATTTTCAGTATGGTGCAGGGTTCTGCTGCTAATGTCACGCACATTCAATGGGTAATTACATTTCAAAGAATTGGTTTTAATTACTGTGGTAATGCAAAATGATCACACATAGAAATGTATCATACCAAGCACTGAACTGGCAGCTCTTTGAATTAGAAATTCTCTATTTTCATATTTATATCTGACTAGTAGGGGAATGGTAGTGAAATGAAAATCCTTCAGGGAACTGCAAATGTGTATCCGCCAAATAGGGATCTATTAAGAGCAAAACAGCTAGTGCTTTTGAGAATCTTGAAATTCTTTTTCTGAAATTTCCAGGTCATGAAAATCCTATCCAGCATACATATAATTTGTCTTGTCTCTATACTGAGGCACAGACTGCTTTGCACCATTTTCTTCTGCCAACATCTAATCTTAAATAAAAATGTCAAATATTTTATCGTTTTTAATTTTATAATACAGTATTTAATACCATGCACTTCATCACATAAACTTCAAAAAGTTAAATTCCAAAGTCGTTTTCTAATAAAAATTTTCCAGGGGTGAATTTTGAAGGAGGCTATACAGATTAATTAATAACTGGTTATATTAAAAAGGGAGTCTTGTAGCTTTGTAGACACTTTACTGATGCATACATTTCCTGTTAACCACATTACTAAGAATTGATCAATTAGAGATGAGTAAGTTTTGTATGAAGTTTCCCTATAGGCTCCTTAATGATTTTTTACTGGCAAGATTTGCCTCTACACAGAAGGCAGAGGAAACTCTGCCTTCACTGGCAGAGTTCCCTGAATTCAAAAAGTGCACAGGTGTAGAGGGAAATACCTAAAAATGTTACCACTATGCCTGTTTTGGCATAGCTGTGCTTGTGTGAAGTGACTTTTTTCTTTGATAAAACTGTCTTTACTAGACTTGGATGGATTAAAGTGGGGCAAAAGAAAGGATTCATTGTTAATTTCCTCTCAAGATTTGATAAAACCTCGATGAAATTCTCTCTGTATACACAACATTTCTACACAAATCTGCATTGCATCTATACTTCTACAAGTACATGACATGGGATTAGTGTTCAATAGAAATCATTAAATTCATCTAGATTTTCAATTTTTTAACATTTAATAAACTAAAAGTCTTTAAGGTAATGGATAACTTTGAGTTCTTCCAGCTTTATTGAAGTACTTGACATCAAATATGTGATTTAATATATATGTGTATATATATATATATATATATATATATATATATATATATATATATATATATATATATATACATATATAGTGAAATGATCACCACAAAAGTTTAGCTGACATTTGTCATCTCATGGACCTACCAAATTTTTTGTTGCCAATTATATATAAAACTTGATTCAAAAATGGCAAAATATATGTTCAGTTAGTTAGATGTTCCCAATATAGTCATTGTTCTGTTGCTTTATATAACTCCCTTTAAAATGTTTTTCATGGATGGCATGGTGTTATTATTGTACTTTTTACTTTTACATATGCAATAAAACTCACCTACAATTAATTTTCATGTAAAACATAAATTTTGAGTCAGTGTCACTTATTTTTCAAATGGAAACAAAATTTTCTGTCCATCATTTAAAATGTCCACTTTTTGCACTGTTCCACAGTATCAGATAAGTACATCGAAATATATATGTATGTTTCTGGGTTCTGTATTAGGTGTCACTGGTATACTTGTTTATGTTTATGCCAATACCATACTTTTGTAATTATTCTAGTGATACATGATATTCAATAAATAGTTATCATACCATTTTCCCCAAGAGTCTCTGGACTAAATTCAGTCTATTGTATTTCCTATAAATTTTGAAATCAATTTCTCAGGTACTGTGGTGGTATGAGAACTATGGGGACTATACCTGAGGGAAGAAATAAAATACTGTCCAAAAATTAGCAATGTCAAAAATAAATAATTATAATTTAAAAAATTATGATACAAAATTGGTAGAGATTTTAAGTTTATATATGGTGAATATTATATATCAAATCTTTAATTACACTCTATAATATTTTAGCTCATATATGTCTTTTATAAGATTCCCTAAACTGTATTCTTTAATACACAATAACTTCACTTCAAAGAATTTATTTTTTTTTTCTGCTTCAGTCATAGTTTTTAAAATATTTCTTTGGGGAGATTTCACTTTCTAGACATGTGTTTTGTTTTTTTTTAATGGATAATAATTTGTCTGCTTGTTTGTTTATTTTTAGGATATACCAGTATATTTTTAAACTTTCAACACATATACACACATGTAAATGCTGACTTGCCCCACTGTACAATAAACAAATGTAAAACAGAGGATTATTATGAAGAATACCACATGTTGGCACTAATCTTTTGGTAAATACATTCCCTCTCTCCAAATAGGCCAAATAGTCCATTACTGTCTGCCCCCCTTTTTGTTTATTTGTCTTACAGTTTGATATTTTTGGTTTAAATGGCTTTTTTTATGTACTTATAGCATCATTATTCTCAACGTTTGTGAGATCTGTGGTGGTCACATCACATAATTCCAACATTATTATCTTCTTATTGTTTCCTTAAGTGTTTATTACTTACTTTGTGATTTATTTCATCAAAAATTTTGTCTTCCAGGGCTTATTACTTGCTCTTTTCAATGAGTCAACATTTAATTTTATTGATCCTTTCACTTTATATTTCATTAATTTCTTATAATGTATATTTCAAGAAACATGAGTGTCAACAAAGTAGAAAAGAATTAAGGGGAGAACAGAAACCCCATATAGGTTGAGTCATGGCATAAACAATATTTGCTTGCTAGCTTTCCTCTCACTCTCTTTTTGGCTCATCTCACTTTCACTGTAAATATTCTTTACAAATAGTTGTCATTTCTTTTTTTGTTCACAAATTATATTAAACACTAACTGAAGTTAATTTTGCTAATTTCCTGAACGGAATTCTTGATAGCATTACTCTGAACAAATTTTACAAAACTCCAAGAAAGTTGATTTAATAGGATCAGAAGTACACATTTAATCATTGGAAAAAGAACTCTTTATCATTGCTTCCACATTCTAGTGAAGAAAACGTACTCTTTAGATATTTTGCTCTTTCAGAATATTTAATGACATGTATTAGTGTGAATTTTAAGTGGATAATTAAATATTAGACTTGTTTATTTTTATGCACACTTTAACTGATTTATAACATTTTTTAATTCAAAGCATGACATGTACCTAGTTTCACTGAAATGTCAAAGGGCCTTTCTACTTATCATTATTTAAAGAGCAAGATATTGAGTTTGATGCTTAATTATTTTAGATATTAAGATATTAGATATTGACTTGTAGACAAATTAGTAATGAAATGGAAAACATCTTGCAGTTTGGTACAGAAAAGCAGAATAATATTAAACACCACCAAGTTATCATTGGTTAGATAACAAAATATATACTTGAAAATTTTTTGGTTTTGGAGAATTCAGGGGGAAAATAATCAGTCCTTTTATAAATCTCCCTTGTTGTTAGTTTTTAGAATGAAAGTTAATACTAATTATTATGAAATATGTTTTCACAAGTTTTACCTACATGGTTTACTTGAAATATATATCCATAGGTGCATGACACAAGAAAGTGTTTCAAGGAGTTGTTAATTTCCAGTGATTGATATGATGAATGTGGAAAATGATTGATAGTCAAGAAGATGGGACAGAAAAAAGGGAATTCTACATAATCTTTTCAAGGTGCCATCTAATTGTGGGAAAAGGAATAGATGAAAATGACATGAGTGCAATAAAATTATATGTGACATTTATGTGACAAAAAAGCATTATGAAATGTGCTTCTAGATCACATATATATGCTTACAGTTAAATATTCAGTTTCATTTATAATTGTTACTAGCATGATAAAATTGGCTGATTCTACTTAAAATAGATATTCTTGGAAATATTTTTAGTGTTTAATAGATTTATAGACATTGTAGCTGTCCTATTTATAGTACATTTCAGCAGTGTCCTAAATCATTGCTAAGAGGACTTTACATGATGATGGAAATGGTCTCTGTGATGTCTAATACAGTGAATACTAGTCACACATGGCTACTGAGATCTTGGCTATGGCTAGTGCCATTAAGTGACTATATTTTTTCATTTAATTTCATTTAATTCTAATTAATTTAAATTTCACAGTAAGTATCCAAAAGTGACTGATTACTATAGCACACAACACTCTATATTTGTTTATATGAGTCAAAATATGTGAAATACTTAGTGTTTGGTAGAGCATCAGTACTTATTCACTTCTGTTCTTCCTGTTGTTTTTAACAGTATTATATGCTTAATATATACCATGAAAAATAGGAAAAGAGTCAAAACAAGACTACTAACAATTAAATGTTCTAGTAACCTATCAGTATCTCTCATTGTGATTCATTCTTTTATCATCTACTTGTTAAAAAAACCTTAGAGTGAATTCTCTATCCAGTGTGAAATTGAGCTATTCCTATGACTAAAAACCGCTACATAATTTTAGCACTCAGCATACTTCTTGTCCTTTCATCCTCCTTTGCATATTTGTAAAATCACAGTGGTGCACATTTGGACTTACATCAAAATTTTTCAGAGGATAAAAGATGTAAATAGGAAAATCACTTTGGAATCTCATATTAAATTATGAAAAAATATAGGCACCTAGCTCTTATACTTGTCAAGAAGGAAAAAAGAAAAATCAGTTTAATTCTTTCATGTTCATAGAATTGCCATATGTATTATAAGACTTCACAAAAACATTTAGGTACTTATAACTTGCACCTGAAGGAAACCTTAAAGATGTTCCAGAAAGTTGTAATTTCTAGTCTCTATTGATTTTCTGTCATCATTCTAAATGTGGAGCTACCATACATTATGGATTCCTTCCATATTCTTATGAAATAAGCCAATTCAAGTTGAATTATCATTTTCATTATCTCTCATAGAAATTAAACTTTCCCTACAATTTTTGTGTTTTAGCTTTAAGGTATTCACTATGACCATATCTGAATTTCAATTCATCACTTTTTAAGAATTGTGTAGAACTTAGACAAAGAACCTTAATATATTTGGATGATAGTTTTAGGCTGAAATGATGTAACTCCCCAAAATGAATATGATCCCCAGTGCCAAAGACCAGGCTTAACAACTGTTCATTTCTTTTGTGTTTTTCCTAGGTTAATAAATTTTGGTGTCAATATAAAAGCAGGAATGAGAAGAAGACGTTTATATAGAGCAAAATTCAGATGAAATTAATGGATTTCAAAAAATATTGAAGATAAGATTTGAGATTTATTGTAAGGTTATTAGTGTAGTAAAAAATAATGTAATTCATACAGAAGACACTAATATGATAACATACAACTGACTTTACATTAGACTCAGAAATGTTCCAAATGATTTTATGAAAGTGACTGCTAACATTTCGAAACCACTCTCTAACTTCTTAGGAAAGAGGGTGGGCAGATCAATAATCAAATTGTATCTGAATCTGCTAGATCCCAGGGAACATTTTAAGAAAAAGGAATATTTCCTTCCTTTGTTATTGTTCAGTCAGAAGTTGACTGTTGTGATAATAGCTGTGTCACCTTTCTTTCACAATTCTCCACCAATTTTGTTCAAGTATCTACTCTCATCTACTTGCAGTCAGCTTAACAGTTCTATTCTCAGCCCAGGCATCACAATGAACAGTCTCATTTACAAAGTATGGTCTCATCACCTTTGAAGAGATTAGCTTGGCAAGGACTCCCTGTCTAGCTTGCCAGTAGAAGAATATCCTTGGAAGTGCATGTTGAACAGTAAAAAGTGACAAACAAGAAGAAATGGTCCTTCTCTGCTTTAGAACTTTATTATCAACATAATAATGCTAGTGTTTGGGTAGCCATTACCTAGCTTGTTGGGGAATTAGCCTGAGAATATGGCCTAGGAGTTGAAACTAGTAAACAACCAGACTCCTTGCTAAGGTCACAAAGCTTTCCCAAAATCCAGTCAAAATGTGCTCGACTCTTCTAGTCTACTGATTTGTAGGATTATTGCCACATTAGTCTGGAATTTTCCATTTGTTGCAGCCCAATATTTCTTGAAATATAGTTTAGTATTATTTCTATATCTGTGTTAATAAAGTATTCAATAATTATTTAAATGAAAGTAAATATACAATGACAATTTTTCATGTTTCCTAAAGTGCAGAAGTAATATTTACAAGTGGTTATGGTTATTCTAATTATTATGATTTGTCTATTTCTGCTAATCTCTAAACTATGACTTCACCTTTGCCTCTAAGCTGTATGTTAAGCTGTATGTAATAATCTCTATAATAGATCTGGAACAATTTGATTGTCATAAAAATAAAAGAAAATAAAAGGAAAACAAGAAAGTTAAATAGAATACTTTTATTGAATGATTCAGATATATAATGAAGATTTTGATTCATATTCCATGTAAAATTTTTATCTCTTGATTAAGAAAAGTTATTAATAATTGTAATAATTGCACTAGCATTCTGAATTCCTCCTATTTTTGTAATTAGAAAAGATGAATTTATATTATATATTAGAGACTGGGTTGCATTAGACATACTAGATCATATGTGATCTTGACGTTACTATTTAGGGTGATTAGTCATGGTCTCCAGGCTTCCTGAAGTTTTGCCATATAGAGGATTTGAGAAGGAGTATATGGAACCCTACAAAAAAATACATTAAAAGAGTTAGCAATTTAGGAATGAATAAGAGAACTACAGGATAATGCAGAATACAACCAATATCTAATAGATGTCTATGTAGTAACAAATAAACATCATTCTCACTCTTCCCCTAGTTCCTCAAGTCCACACTGCCACCCCAGTTAACCACTGCCACAGGACTGTCCCTATGTGATGTGAGCTGGGGCTCTTTGTATATATGAACTATTGCCTCATCATCACCTCTAGAGAAATGGAAGAATGCAGTAACCAGTTCTTGACTGTCTCTATCAGTGGTGCTGTTTTCATTAAACCTGCTCCATTGCTTATAACTAGGTCAGATAAAATAAAAAAGAATATTTAAAAAAAAACAATAGCTTTAAGGTAGGAAAATTGTAACTTACAGAGCTTATTAGGAAGTCAAGAATGTGGGAAGTTCTATAGGACAAAAACACCTAACTTTTTGAATGGATAAATTTCAAGGACAAAATGAGAATGAAACTGCCATCAAATATATTAGAAAAGACTTAGGAGGTATGCCCAGTTTAGATGCACATACCTTATATTGGTCTGATTTTAAAAATGGTAACAAAAATAGCCCCAAACCCTCTACTTACTTTTTTTAAAAAATGGGAAGTTTGAATACCAACTGAATATTTGATGTTATCAAGGAATTATTGCTGTTTGGATATGATACTATGGTTATATATGGTTCTCATATCTTAATAATTTAACTGAATACTTTACAGGATCAAGTGGTCTTACATTTACTTAAAAATACTTTGGAGGAAAACAAGAGTGAACTTTAACATAAACTATGGACTCTGGATGATAATGATGTGTCAATGTAGCTTCATCAATTATTTATAAAAATACCATTCTTGGTGCCTAATGTAGAAAATGGGAGAAGCTTTGCATGTTTGGGAATAAAGATTACCTGGAAATGCTCTATACCATCCTCTCAATTTTACTGAAATTCTAAAACAACTCTATAAAATGTCTTTTTGGAAAACAACAATATTTTGTTGGGTGGAGGGAATGAATGAAGTAGAGGTACAAGAATGACCATCGATTAATAACTCATGATTGGCTAATGGGTTGATGGTGGTTAAACTTTTCTCTCCATTTCTAAATCAGAATATGATCATTTTCTCTAAGAGTGTTTAGGAGAGTATTTTGGAGAAGTCTATTTATCTGTTAAAATGGGAGAAAGATAGACTTAGTTTAATTAATAAACACCTATTTGTTTCCAAAATTAAAATAGCAGCAAAGGACAGGCTACACAGAACTTTTTCTCTAACAAGCCCTCAAAACAAACAAACAAAAAAGCAAAAAACAAACAACAACAACAAAAAGAAAAACAAAAAGGAGTTAGTTAAAAGAAAAATAATAATTATTATTTTTAGAATAAAAAATAAATAGATATGGCTTCGAAGTTTCTCGAGAGTCATCAGTTGTTTTTTTCTATGCATAGAGAAAATGCCCCAAAAGGTGTGCTTTTGATGGGACCTCCTCCTGTGACTGCAGATGCCTTTTCCACTGAAAGTAAGGAACCACACATCTTCCTAAACATTTTTTAATTACCTCAAGTTTGTGAATTATTAATGTAAAAACAATCTAAAATGTCTTATTTCAGTTCTTCATATCACTTGTATCATCATATCATTTAACTTTACTAAAAGTTAAAATGAACATAGAACAAAAAAATTACATTTCCTTTAGGAAAATTGTAAGTAGGCTTACAATATAGTCCTACTTTTGCCTAAAGGTATATTTATCTAATAAATATGCATTTACTTATTATCCATTAAGTAGGCTGCATTTTTGTTTTTACTGTCTGGACTGACTCAACAAATCATTTAAATTAATTCCCTTTGAACTCTAAGAAATACTTTATTTTTTGTTTTCATTCTTACCAAAAGCAATACAAATACATTTATGTCATCATGTGGGAAGAAAATACAGAAATTTGTAGAACTCAAGGGTGGTGTTAGATTGATTTTAACCACATCATGCAAGGTTCCAAAAGTGTTGGAAGCCACATGATCTGACACTTTGCTACTTTCCAATTTCCAATAACAGTAACAATCACTTGTAGTCTATTTTCATTTCTATAAATAGAAAGGAATGAAATATTTAGCTTTTTGTATGATCACTCTGACAATAAATTAATCTGATGTACTATTCCAATATCAGATGTAAGGAAGCTTTCATAGACAGAAAGTGATGTGTCACAGGTAACCTTATTTTATACCCAAATGAAAGCTCTTATTACCTACTCAGAGAGGGAGCAGAGATTTCCTTTATCACTGTCTGTCTGGTTTACTTTTTATTACACTGATTAATAGTTAACCTTATAAAGGGCAAGAAAAAGTATATGCACTTTAAAATCTCTTGCCTTTTCTAAGCTAATGGCAATGGCCCTGACCTCTAACACCTAAACTCAAAAAGAGCACAAAACACTACCCACCTTTTCCCTATGAAAATAAAATATGGCAGTCAGTGAACAGTTACTGTGAATAGCTGACTAATATTTTGTGGGTTAGACCAATATTTTCCAGATTTGTCAGCTCTCTTTGAATATAAATGCTGACCACAAAGTCATTTAACAGTGAACTGATTTTAAAAGCAGATTAAAGCTGTCCTGAAATGGAAAATTCTCATGGCACATTAGAGAGAAAGAAACTTTTCTTGCCCCCAAGTGAAATAACCCTGCGAAAGCATTCCTCTCAGCCATGATGTGTAAACATGTCCAAACAACACTGGGGTTGGCTTGGTGTGTGTGTGTGTGTGTGTGTGTGTGTGTGTGAGTGTGAGTGTGTGTTTCCACTTCTGAAATAATACAGTTCACCATTACCACTTACCTCTGTTTTCTCTGGGTCCTTCCAATTCCCATAAACCGGATTAATGAATGCACAGTTCACATTTTCTTTAGTCCTCCTAGCACACAGGGACACCCACACACAAAATATTAAGCAATGAAATGCACACTTTCAGGATATTTTAGATAGAAACTTTTGCGATATTAGCTAGCTAGCATACTTTTGTACAAATGTGTTAACATAAGAACGTCAAGGCAACCACCTTCTTGAAAAACAAATATAATGACCTCTGAATATTTTGATCCAAAAAAATACAAGCAAATAAAAGAGTACAATAAGTTGATCTTAATGATGATTTCTTTAAATATTACTAAAATTATATAAAGGTACAATGCTATAAAAAAAACAGTATAAAACTGAACTGATTTTAGGAAAAGGCCACTCTGAAGTTCCTTAGGCTTCAAAAGTGCCAAACCACCATATTTGAAGACTATTTTTCCTTGGTAGTATCCATCATAAATATCTATAGGAACAGGTTCACAGTTTTTAAGTTTTTAAAAGCAAATCCCCAGAGTTCTTTATGTTAGTATTGCCTTTCATGAATAATAGAGACATATATATGGTAAAATAATTTATTGGTCTATCCAAATAATTTATATTCATTAAAAGAGCTCCTAAAAGTTCATTTTATACTTTAATGAAAATTCAAAAGACAGTATATATATATGTATACATGCACACATATATACACAACTAAATACATTTTACTGAAGATATGACACCCTTATGAGCATACACACATGCACAAGCATTTCCACATAATATAAACGTAGTAGAAACTGGAAGACTGTTTCCAGGATGACTTCCAGTATCTTGGAAGCAAAAAAGAAGAAATATATACAAAGCATGCAAATTTATGTCTAATCAGAGTTAAATGACAATTCACGTATGTATCATATCATACCCTTAAATTATTAAAAGGAAGTGATAATGTTTTTCTTTATGAAATGAAATTTTTAGCAGTATTATCTCTTGTCATCTGCCAAACCATACGCCCATCTTCTAAAGAGTGGCATCAGGTGAGCAGGGCAACATGTTCCCTCTGTGAATCTGGTTTCCTAAGTTTTGACCTCTCTATTCTGATGCAATGGACTGAATTCCATAGCTCAACCAGTACACATTAATTGAGATATCAATGAAAAGTGCCATGGCAGCTACTTTTGTGGGTTATTAAAATAAAAGATGTACAAATGATAAGTATCTGATAATTTCCTAACTACTGAATGAGTGTTTATTAATTGCGTCAACTAAACTTCATAAGTGGATTTAATTTTTTTTCCTAAAAGACATGAGAGTATTAAGGTAGTGTTAAAACTTCAGGATAGTCAGCTTCACAAGAAGTATATGTGCTCAGGACATGACTTTGGCAGGGTTACTCTCAAAGCAGAGAGAGCATAATGAGTGAAGACAGTTTTGAAATGTTTTGGAATTTGAAACTTTGAAAGCAATGGCAGATACAGGAAAGATAAAACTTGGAGGTAGATAGTAACTAAGCAAAATGGAAATTAGGAATGGGGAAAAGATGGAATAGCCACAGATACCAACAGCTCAGATACATTAATCTCAACTAAGATCAGGTATGAAATTAGAAAGCAGGAGGAAACCCAAACCATAGGTTTAGACAGAACAGATGGTCCAGGACATGGGAAGGCAACCAGACATTTCTGAAAAGACATTCTTGGCAGTCAATAGGATAGAAGTGAGGCACAAGAAAACACAAAAGATGTGATCTGAGCAATTCATTTTTGGTTTCATCTATTGGAACCCCAGGTGATCTAGACCAAGATTGGCAGAAGTTAGGTGAATTGATCAGTTTTCCAGTCCTGTTAAGTCATGTATTAAAGCTACTCTTCTTCTGAAAGGATTTCAAATCTCAAAGAATTTTCTATTAAAATGGGATACAAGATGTGAAATATATATTAAATAAATAAATTTATTTATAAGCATAGTTTAAAAAAAGGAAAAAAAGTGTATATTCCACTGGGGAAAAATGGAATGAAAATCTGTAGGTGGTCAGTTTTGTTCTCTAGGTTACTATATGGAAAGAAGTGTAAGGATGTGGAGTTGCAATAAATGATGAAAGGGTCACAGTATGAGTAGTGGACCATGAGCAGTGACAATCCTTCCTACTTCAATTATGTTTATTAGTCACCTCTCTTTTTATTTTTGGCAGCTAAAAGATAGTCTCCAATCTTTCTGATCTCTGAATTGCTAGCTTAATCCTTCATGCATTTCCTACTTATAAGATAAAATATGACAAGTATTTCCATCAAAATTCTAGTATCAACTCCATATATTTACTATTTTAAGTTCTATAATTCTTTTTTTTTATCAAGACAGCATAGTTTACTATAATACTATAAGTGCTTTAGGTTAAAAAATGTACTAACTTATTATATTTGTCACTAGATAGGTGAATACTACATATTTGAGACTTCACTTCGAGAATTCAGCAAGGAATTTACTTTTCAACAGAGGAGAGAAAACTGCATTCATCACACTATCTCCTCCCATAACGTACTATGTATCACTTACATTACATTATCAAACTCCTGTTATCCCATATAGGAAGGCACTGTACAAGGTGGCATTGTGAGTGGGTCAAAGAGAGATATTAGTGCAAATATTAGTACAAATAGAATATTTGTGCACGGAATTTTCAATTTAATTTGGGAAACACATGTTTATCTCTAAATAAATTTGTTTCATGACTTAATAGCTAACAAAGTTATTTTAGTACTGATTAAGCATGGAAATATTTACAATAGTTATCAGAAATTATTTTAAGGAGCAAAGAAGGAAAATAGAATAAAGGAAAAACCCATCTTCTACTGTATCCAGTAAATATAACTTTGAGTTAAATGCTTATTTTATTTTTTTATATTTTAACAGCTTTACTGAGATATAATTTCTACATTCTGCAATTCTCCCATTTAAAGTATACAATTTAATCATTTTAGTAATATGAATTTTAAATCAAAATTTTGGTAAAATATTTATAATTTGACACATGCCATGATAAGCCATTTTTAAATGTATGATTCAGTGACATTCATTACATTCAGTGTTGTGTAATCATCAACATTATATACTTCCTGAAACAAAAACTCTGGAGCCATTAAAATATAACTCTCCATTCTCTTCTTCCTCCAAACCCTAGAAACATCTACTCTAACTTTCTATTAGCATAAGTTTGGGTATTCCAAATTATGGACAAGGCCTAATATATTTCTATATAAATAAAATCCTACAATATTAGTCCTTTTGTGTCTGTTATATTTCAATTAGCATAATGTTTTCAAGGCTCAGTCATATTTTAGCAAATATAAAAATTTCTGTCATTTTTTTTAAAAAAAAACACTAGGTCTCACTATGTTGCCCAGGGTTGTTTCAAACCCGCAGACTTAAGTGATCCCTTGCCTCAGCCACCACGCAGCTGGGATTACAGGCACACACCACCATGTCTGGCTGAATTTCAGTCATTCTTATGGGTAAAAGGGCATCCTTTTCAAAATGAATGAAGAAAGACTGATAATACCAAAGAAAATACATGACAATATCTCTTGCCAATGATAAAATCTGAGCATTAAAAAAAAAAATTGAAATTTTAATAGGAATTTCATTGAATCAGTAGAGTCATGGGTAGTACCCACAGATAATATTAAAGTCTTCCTACTCATGATCTTGAGATATCTTTCATTTATATAAATTTCAATTTCTTTCAGCCATGTCTGATAAATTTAATATAATTTTATGAATTTTTTACCTCCTTGGTTAAGTTTATTCCTAGGTAGTTAGGTTATGCTTTTCAGTATTATTGTCAGGATAATTTCTTTCTTTTTCTTTATTTTATAACAATTCTCAATATATAAAGCTTTTATAAGCAATTATAATTAATGCAATTAATTACAAAGAAAATAGAATGTTAACATAGAATTATAAATGGGAAGATGCAAATGGTCAATTGTACATACTAATTTCTGTTCCAGCTACCAATTATCTACCCTTAAGATAATACCAAGTCATCTTAAATGAAGTAATTTCAGAATAAGCTGATAATTTATTTTACGTTTCTATTTTGTGGAACAGTCTTTCTGCTCTTGTTTTATAATAAAATTGTCTTTTTTCTCTCCTAGTTTCACAAAAAGTCATATTTGGATTTTATTTAGAATTTTATTAAATTAATAAATTAATGGGAATAATGTACATTTTTTATGATACTAACTCTTCCAATTCATGAACTTGGTAGGTCTCTCCACTGATTCAGGACTCTCTGTGTGTATTCTTCAAGTTTTAAATTTTTGTCACAATGACTATATATACTTTTTGTCAGATTGATTTTAAATTAAACCACAAAGCCATAATAATAAAGCATGGTACTGCAATAAAAATAGACACACAAAACAATGGAACAGAATTGAAAGTTCAGAAATAAAGACACACATGTATGATCAACTAATCTGACAAAGGGGAAGAAACATACACTGGAACAAGGATTGTCTTTTCAACAAATAGTGCTGGGAAAACTGGATTGCTACATGTAAAAGAAAGAACCTAGACTGCTCCATCACACCATACACAAAAGTCAATTCAAAATGGATAAAAACTTGGATCTAAGACCTGAAACCAAAAAAATACATAGAAGAAAATATGGGCAAAACACTCCAAGACTTACACTTCAGAAACCTTTTTCAGGATACATCTACAAATGCTAAATAATTAAGAAAAATATAAACAGCTGGAACTCTATTAAACTCAAAATATTCTGTACAGCAAAAGAGACAATAAACAACAACAAAAAAAAAAAAGAATTCCAACCAAATGGGAAAAAACTTTTGCCCTCCATACAAGTAATAAGGGTCTGATAACAAAGATCTACAAGATTTGCACACAACTTAACAAAAAAAAAAAAAGCAAAAAGCCCAGTCAAAAAATGGGGAAAAGCTGAAAAGACACTTCTTGAAAGAGCAAATACAAATGACCAATAGGCATATGAAAAAATGCTCAACATCACTGATAATCAGGGAAATACATATCAAAACTACAATGAGATATCATCTCATTGATATCACATATGAAAGAATGGCTCATATTAAAAAAAATGGGCAACAACAAATACTGATCTGGATGTGGAGAGAAAGGAACAATTTTACACTGCTGGTGGGAATGCAAACTGGCCCAGCCAATATGGAAAGCTGTGTGGAGGACCTTTAAACTACTGAAAAAGGAACTCCCATTTGATCCAGCAATCCCACTTTTAGGAATTTACCCAAAGGTGACAAAAACTCTAATTCATAAAGATACCTGTACCTGGATGCTTATTGCAGCATTATTTATAACAGCCAGGATATGGAAACAATCCAAATGCCCCCAAACAGATGAATAGTACAGAAAGCTGTGGTTTAAATACACAATGGAATATTATTCATCAGCCATAAAAGACAAACCTAGGCTGGGCACAGTGGCTTGTGCCTGTAAGCTTCAGCCTATGAAGCGGCTGGGGCTAGGGATTGTGGTTTGAGTCCTGTCTGGGGCCTGTAGTGAGACCTAGTTCCAAAAAATAGTTGGACGTGGTGGTGCATGCCTGTAATCCCAGCTACCTGGGAAGCTGAGGTTAGGGATTGCTTGAGTCTGTGGTATCCCAGGCAACGTGAGCCTGTGGTTCCATGGGCAAAAACAGCGAGACCTAGTCTCAAAAAAACAAAAACAAACAAACAACAACAACAAAAAAACCTGTCATTTACAGCAACATGGGTGGAACAAGAAGGAATCATCCTGACAAAAAAAAAAAGCCAGAAAGAAAAAGAAATATCGGATGGTCTCACTTATATAAAGGATAAACGGAAAACAAACAGACAAGAAAAATTTAAAACTACTTTCATGAGAATTGAAGCAAAGAACATAAGGGGAGAAGGGAATCGGGGGTGGAAGGGGCACAAAAGATTATGATGGTTCATGGGTGACAAGGGGGAAGGTGGTGGGAGAATCCCAGGGTAGATAACAATGGGGGAAAAATTGTACCCATGAACTATAAAAAAGTATATTAAGGAAAAATAAATAAAACCCCAAAATGATAAAAGAAAAATAATTTCAAAATGCTAATAGAGAATAAAGAGGCAAGAGGGAATGCCCCTTGAAAGACCATGACCGATGATACTGTCTTATTCAAATGTATTGTATTATAAATCTCTACTGTTCACTAAACCGTATGGAAAGCCACGTTTCCTGAAATTGGGTCATTATATAGAAGCTATGAAGGTGGAAAAACTGCCTCTTGTTTTCTTATTTTTAGTTTTATAATTGTTTATTTAGGTAATGTCAGTTTAAAATACTACATGATTTAAGGCTATAGGTTCACACTGCTTCAGATACATGTTATCACACTACACCCACCAAAACTGCCATTATCTTTCACCAAAGTCCAGCAGGCCACTTTCTTTGAGCCTCATCTCCACTCTCCCCTTCCAGTAGTATCAGTTCTAAAATCATATTTCTAGTTTGGTTTGTTTTAGTTTAGTCCGCTCCTTTGTTTTGTCACTTTATAGTCTACACACCAGAATAAATTATCTTTTATTTATATTTATATTTCTTTTTATATTTCAATTAGTGTAACCCCCTCTATTTCCATACATGTTGTAGCAAATGGCAAAATTTCATTATTTTTTATTTTTTGGAAAACAATATGAATGCTTCTCAAAATATAAAAATAATATATGATCTAGTAATTCCATGCCAAGGTATCTCCCTGAAGAATGTAATAACACTAGGTTGAAGGGATATATACACTCCTATGCTCACTGTAGCATTATCTATATCAGCCAAGTTATGGAAACAACCTAAGTACCCAATGACAGATAAGTGGATTAAGATGGAGTGGTATATATACATAAGAGAATATTAACTATAAAAACACTTAAAGTAACTGAGTTAGAGCTAGAAAGAACCTTTACAATCATCTTGATCAAACTGTTTTAAAAACAGAGCAATAGTCCTCCCTCAGATAAGACCTGTGTCTTAGCTTCCCGATAGAGCAAAAGTCCTCCCTCAGATAAGACCTGTGTCTTATTCACTGTTCTTTCCATTGCAGCATTTACTGCAGTCTCAGGAACACAACAAGGGTCAACTTAATTTTCACAGAAATAATAATTTAATGAGTGCATATAGTTAAAGGCTTAATAATAATAGAAAATCCACTGATCTCTCTATATGTTTTCCAAAAATATACAGCAGCATCAATACTAAGAGAAAACACATTCATTTTGACTATTATTATCATGGATTCACATTTGTATTTAGCTTTCTGTTCCAACTAGGTTTCAAGTGGGTCAGTAGTCTACTTTTTTCTCCTCCTTCTTTCCAGTTTTTTTTTTTTTTCTCCTCATTAATAGACAACCCAGAGGAATAACTTGGCTTCTCTGAAGATGAGCAAAGTAAACTGGAGTAGGTGTGGTTCCTGTTTCTGTCACATGAAAACTGAAAAAGTCAGATGACTGGAGACAAATTAATTTGACACAAATTATTCAGTTTAAAATATTTGAAAAGTAAAGCTCTGTGTTCCTTATATCTCATATGTATCTATAAAAAATGACAAGTATGGAATTTATATGTATAATTATCAGGGACTTAAAGTGAATTTTTAATCTAAGAAATATTTGATTTGCTACTACTAGAGAAAAATATTTTCTAATTATAAAAGGATATGTGACATATTTTAAAAATCTGAAATGTAATCATTTCACTGGTAGAAATGAAATTCATTTATTCTGGGAGTCATGCTTATTACATTAGCTTTCATTTATCTTGAGTCCCCATTCCCTCTCATTTTATTTTTTAATACTGTTATTTATGTATTAATTTCACATCTTTGTGATCTCTGGGGTTCACTCTCCCTCCCTGACTGTTCCCACCCTGATCCCTTCCCTCCTGAGTTGTGTACTTTAATTTGTTGTGTACTTAATTTGTTGGCTTGTTTTGACTTTTCTTCATGGCTTTTTGTTTATCTTTTTCATGTCCCATATAATAGTGAAACTATCTGGTTTCTTTTTCTTTTTGACTTGTTTCTGCTAATATGATTTCCTTTAAGTCTATCCATGTTATAAAATCATCCAATTCGTCATTTTTAATTGATGAGTAATATTCCATTGTGTATATCATGGATTGGAAGAATTAACATCATGAAAATGTTCATCCTTCCAAAAGCAATCTACATATTCAATGTGATCCCGATAAAAATTCCAATGACATTCTTTAAAAAGATATAAAAAATTACAGAAGTTCATATGAACTAACAAAAGACCTCTATCATTTTAAACTCTTCAGTTCAGTTTAGTTTTTCCAAAATGTCTCCACATGTAAGATTTTGTATTAAACCATTTTAAGCATGATAATCATTTAAAAGGAAGGAGGGGGTATACTACAAAATCCTAGTAAAACTAAATTTTTGTTTCCACTTTCACTAATATGTATTTTTAATTTAAATTAAACATGTTTCTCTGTCAAGAAGAGGCCTTTTCGAACTGCTTCTTAACCATGGTACTAGTTATTTCTTTTTCCCTGATTTCTTAATACTAATTAATGAGTGGTACTTTCCCCCACCCTTTGTTTCCTGATTTTAGAAACTAGAAAATGAGTTTTTATTTGCTCACTGTAAACTAGGTTTACTATGCAATTGTCAGTGCCACTTTATTCACACATATCATCTTTTGTATTTTATAAACTTAAACAAGTTTTATATTACACATGGTCCTTGATCATATTCAATCCAAATTTTACCCAGTTTGAACAGGCTGTTCTTAAGGAAAATTATCACAAATTCTAAAGTTAGAAACTTTTATTTTTCTTATAGGAAGGTAGATTTACAATAGTTTGCAAAGATAAGCACAACAGAGGACTATAGCATGAAGAATTAGGCAAAGCATGAAAATAGAGCTGAGTCAGAGGTAAAGACATGGACTTATATGAAAAAGGCATCTTGAGAGGCTATATATTTACTCAGTGTAATATACAAAACTTTGAATTTAAGATTCTCAAATTCAATTTTGAGCAGAAGAAACAGCCAGTTATAAAGGTCATGCTTTAATAGAAAGATGGGGGAGAAGATACCACCACCAACTGACCAAGTCTTAGAAAAACATCTTTTTGGGCTCTTGAGGGAAGATGCTGTTCTGTGCATCCGGTGACTATAAGCCAGGCTAACAAAAGCACTAAGTCCACACAACATGATTGTAAGAAAAGCAGCAATGAATTTTACTAGCTTGACTCAACAAATACCTTTCAAAGTATCAAACATATTATGCCAAAGTGTGCATGAACAGAAGCAGTCTAGGAGATGGTGGCAAAGAAGCAGGGAGATTTTATGAACCCTAGAAGGATGATAATGCCTTAATAAATATGGTTTTGAAGGCATTTTCATGTTTGTGTATTTATCATAAAAATGCCAATACCAAGTCTACAATATGCAGTACATTAAATCTGTTATAAGAATCCATAGATGGAATGAAGAGAAATGAGGAATTTTAAGAAAAAATCAAATGAGCTAATTAATCAGACTTTCTCGCTGATTATATTCGTGGAAGTTACTATATAATCTAAAAATTGCTAAAGAAAGAGAAAAATCATGAGAAGAAAATGAAAATGGTCAGCAATATTAAACAATGTTTTCTGTGTAGTAAAGATACTTAAAAAATCAATCTGGGAAAAAGAAAACAAAACAGAAAAGAAGCAAGTCAATTTGAAAAAGAAGAATAAATTGCATGGGGGTTGGGGGATGTCCTTGGCTCATATTTTCATTCCCAAGTCCTTAAGGAAGAAGTTAAACCAAATGTTCGGGTGAAAAAGTTCAGAAAGTATTGGGTTTGCAAACATAACCATAAATGCCACAATAGAGAGAGGGAAGGATTAATCATTCAAGGTCATAAAACCAAATTGGGACACCAAATTTTGCTAAACTTGTTCAGATGATTCAGGAGCTGCCATGTTTTCTTCAACTCATTTCAGGCAGGAAATAAATATCACTGACCACAAAAGCGGTGCTTGTTTAATGTGATCTTGCTGTGGCAAAGCACTTTAATGGGAACATGCTTAGAAATATGGATGCAATTAGTATGAATAAAGCTGACCCAGGTTCCTGTAGCTCAACCTTAAGGAAACCTCATGCTGCCAATGAGAACACAGCCTCCAAGCTGCTGTTCCTCTTGAGTGCAGCGTTAGCACAGTCACAGCTATCTAATGTGAACCAGATGCAGAGCAGGAGATCCCTTTGGAAATACATTTGATAACACACTTTGAAAACATTGCTTGACATAGTAAAATTAACTGGAGTCAATCTTTAGGAAATAATTAGAGAGGAAGACAAATATTTACATAGAAACAGGCTCATCGTGATTATTGAAATAATAAAAATTGATATGACTAAATGGCCAGTAACAAAAAAAAAATGATTAAATAATGCAAGGACTAGAAAGAGCATTAAAAAGTCCTTTCAAGTAGAGCATTAAAGACCATTTAGTGATATGAAGCAGCATTTATCATTTGACTGGAGATTCTAAGACCTTGTGTACAAATTCAAATCTGTTTTTATAATAAAAAGATCATGGATAAAAGATGGATTCAAAGTCTAGATTAGATCAATACATATTTCTTTTAACATGTTTTTTCATGGTGTTCATATATGCACTGAAGTTTCTTTAAGGATGAATCAAGACTACTACTGGTTTATCCATTGTGTATTCATTTCCATGTGAATGTAGTAATTTTCTTTAAAAGTCAGTTTTATTTAAAAGTGACCTTGATGAATTTTTCATATACCTGTGTGCTACAGTGGTGGGAGAACTATGGGACAAAGCCTGAAGGGAGAAATTATATATTGTCCATAGTCAAATATGATGCAAGGAAATAAATTTAATAATAAAAAACAAACTTGATGAAGCAGCAATGATTCATTATATTAAATCTCAACACTTCCATGAAAGTTTTAAAATATCCCTGGAAATAATCATAGAGACCACATTAAAGAGCATGTGGTCTTGTGGACAAACACTGAGATTTATTTGCTTGCCAAGCTACTCACTTTTCATGGGTCTTTACATTTTTATTAGTAAAAATATTACTTTACACTTTACATTTTTATTAGTAAGACTGACTGCTAGATTATGGTATGCAAGCTAGAACAATTGGCAGGCTCTTCTTAAAAATGCATGAATCAAGATTGATAATACCAAAGAAGATTCATGACAATATCTCTTGCCAGTGATAAAATTTGAACTTCCAAATAGAAATTGGAATTTTGGAAAACATGCATTTTCCACTGTGAGCACACAGTTTCCCAATCTTTTAAAGACTTGTCTGATGAGATATTGTTTGAGTTATATTGAATGATGGAATGTTTCAACTTTTGACAAGCTACATAACCCAATGATGCAGTATTTTCTAAATGAAAAATGCATGATGTTACAAAATCACACATGCATAAGTGGGCCACTCAAATTACTAGAACCTGGGCTAATTTTCAAAGCATAGTTACCATGCCATTTCTCCTCCTTCTACTCTACTGGGCATCATGCTTTTATTATTTTATTTTATTATTATCAGGACATACAGTACTCATTTTAATTGGAATGAAATATTTTCTACTTTCCATATAAATTGTTGTGTATGACAAGTCACTCTAATTTTCTTCTTGACTTCTCTTAGGCACATAATTGCTTTCATTGGTGACTGCCACACTGAAGCTAATTATTAGTCTAGGTGATCTCCTGAATCAATCACCAGGCAACTTGTTTATTTCTAAATCTTTCTAGCAATGTACAGTTGACAATCTTATGTAAACCTGTCCAGGGAAATGAACTTAATTGCATGTACTTACAATCATGACTCTCCCACTCAAATAGGCAGAGATAAAGTTCTTATTTGACAATTTAGGAAATGTTACTTGAGTTCCATTCTAGATGTACAATAGCGTGCAATTGTGACCTACATACTCTGCTGCAGAACTACTAAGAGGGATGATTGATGTACAGTTCTGATTTTATTCTATATATCATTTCTTGAGGAGATAAATACAAAAATCAAAAATTAGTGCTTTGAAAAACTTGTTACATGATAGGCAACTCTATGTCAATTGATGCTAAGAAATTTAGGCAAGTATTTTATTTTTTCTTTTCCTAATAACCATATAGTCTTTAAAAGCATTGCATGTGATAGATTATAAAAATAAAAACAAAAAATCTTCAACTGATCTTTTACAATATATAATTTGAACAATTCTGTTCTACTAATAATGTGCATTCAAGTATTAGTAATATTCATTTGACTACTCAACTTGTACTTTTCTTTCAATATCTTTTTCTAGTTATTTCTTCTACAAACATTCTGTCCACTTCCTTTTTCCTATCCAACAATTAGAAAGGATCAAGTATTATATAGCTTTCTCTGATCAGAATAAAATATTTTCATGTAAATTGCTCTATATGAAAAACCCATCATAATTTCTTTTTTGAATTCTCTTAGGCACATAATTTGTTTGATTGAAACTGATTACAATGTTGAAGCTAATTGTTAGTCTTCATGACTTCACTTAGCAATCACCTAGCAACTTGTTTCTTATTAAATTTTTTGGATGACCTAAAATTGAATACAATATATGAAAAAAATGTCTAAAAAATAGGTAGAATTATTTCTTTATGAACCACAGATATCCACAAGTTCCTTTAAATACAAACTACTTTGGAGTTAATACATTTATTTGAAACTATTTTGGATGTATGAACTAGTTCATTTAAACATTAAACTACTTTAAACAAATTTTAAAAAGCAGTAAAATCATATATTCCTAGAGTTACCTTAAAATAGCCTATTTTTAAGACAACGAAAAATTGTAAGCACATACTTAGCCTTTCATGAAGGTTTCTTAATCTTTTTCTGTTGAATTCCAATATGTCTCCCACCATTTTTTCTAACTTTACCTATCTTTTGTCATAATAGAGCTGTATAACTTGCTAGTAATAACACCTCTTTTATCTCACTATTTCCCTATTCTTCCTTACTTAAATAAGTTACCTCTATCAAAGGACAACTCTGATTTTACTACAGCACATATATCTACTCTGATTGTTAGGATGCAGGAAAAACAAATGCAACAGAGAATTAACTTGGGGACTAAAATGCTGCCTTCGTGCTACTAAAAATTTATAGTGAACAGTGAGAAGATGCTGAAAAGGCCCTAGAAACATGCCCAGGAAAATTATATCTACCAAACAGTCATATGAATAAAATATGGCAAAATGGTTATCTTTACAGCAAATGATTAGAATAGTGTTCTTTCTAGTATTGATACAAATCTTATATTTTAGACTATTTTGAATCTGTCTCCAATATTATACCTTTAGCTAATTTGAAATAGTTAATAATAGTACACCCACATCAATGAAGCTTTTATTATTCATGAATTATTGCATGTGAAATGATTTTGTGCAATCAACTATAACTTAGATGATCAGGGAATTGGTTATTTAAAGAATTACTCGATTTAGTAGATATCAGTTATTTAGCAATATATCAGTTTGAAATTGACATAAGCATTCTAATTTTGCTCATTTGTAAATGCAAGCATTACTTTCATCAATACACCCATACAAAAATTACTTATTAAAAAAATAGAATGAGTAATAATATCACATAAATAAAATTGATAATCAGGTGGTCAGAGTATAGTTACTTGTTTCAGAAACTATAGGACAAAATGTACAACACATATGGATTTCCAAACCAAATGCTTTAACATTAGTACAACATTGGGGAGAGCCAACCCAACTGATCTGAACTAAATTTAGTTTCTGGTCTGTTTACCATGTCCAGGGCTTTTGATGTTCCCTTCTTTCATAGATTGTGCATAATTGTAGGTTTTGAATACTCTCTACTGCCCTTCATTGATATTCTTCAATTTAAGTTTCTGATTTTCCCATCCATCATGAACCCCGAACATGATTCTCCCAACTTATACTCATCAGTTACTATTCCTTTATTTGCTTTCAGCTTCCACAGAATAAAATAAAGATCTATTAATTTTCATGAATGTTCTTAAAGAACACCCAGAAATGATATTCTAACTTTAAAAGTCATTTGCAGGGATTGTATGAATAACTTCTGGAGCATTAGGGCCAAATAAATTATTGCTCTGCAAGATAAAATGCTCATTTGGGATCCACTATGCTACTGTAGACAGAATGAAAATTCAATTTAACAAATATTTACTGAGATGAATTTCTCACTGTTATTTGTTGAGATTAGGGATATAAATATGCAAGGATAAGGACCTGCCATCTAGAGGCTCACAATCTGTTCCAGGAGACAACAAACATAAAGTCGATGAGATAAGATAAAAATAAATCTGGGGGGAAAGTTCTTTGGAAGTTCAGGTGTAGGAGTGGTTACTTTCACTCAGTGTAACTGGGAAAGGTTTGCTGAAGGCATAATTTTTGATATAAGCTTTTGTTAATCTCCTCTACTTATGTTTTATTTTTATTGGAAGAAGAAGTAAATTCAACAGTTCTGGACATTTGCTCTTCCTTCCTTAATTATAACCCCTTGTTGGCCATTATAATCTGAAAAGATGTCAGCTGGCATGACTCATTCTGTCCTAAGCATATTAAACCCACATAGCCTAATAGCCTGAGTTTCAAGATTTGATTTAGTATTACAAACCTGTAGATCTTAACCATCTGATATATCATCTGCCCTACATATAACTTATGAAATTCATGCCATATTTTAGGCAAGGTGAGGAAAACAAATAATTCTGTCCCTGCTTTCCAGAGGTGTATCAGCAAATCAAATTATAACTGAGTCCCAAACACTGTCCCAAACATTGCTTTAAAACCATCAGTCAACTGTGTTGTCAAGCTCACCATACAGACAGAATTGCAAATGTCTAGCTTGCCCTGCAAATTAGGCACTTCTAAAGTTTTTCTTTTTTAATAAACATTAACTGTCTCAGGGAATTATAATGTAAAGATAAAGGGAGGCAACTATTCTGACAGATTCAAGGCACCCTAATAATTAACAAAGATAATATAATCTAGACTTGGAAAGCAGTGGAACTATTGGCTTGATTACTTTATATCTAATTTTTTATGATTTTGACCAACTCTAGAAGACTGCTACATTTGTTGTTTCTGGTTTCCTGGTGAGTTAACCAAGAACAGGTATAGCGGATGTTTAGAGACTGTTCAAGATGAGCCCCCTTCCCCAACAATCCTTACTGCTACAAGGAATTGCAGAGTCCTTGCACCATTTTTGGGCTATTGGCCTCCCCGTATTCTCACCCATCGTTGATTTAACAAGAAATAGAATCTTGCCCTAAGTAGGCTAAGAAAGTCTTTCTTTGGCAAATGAAATGGGGACAAAAACACAGTTTTTAAGCGTCTTCATGTTTGAGAACACAAGGATAACATCTATCATCCAGTTGACAAAACTTTGTTAATATATACAGGGGGTAAGAGGAAAAGTGTCTTCAGTGAAGAAATAACCAAAGAGAGAAGGAAAAAGAAGCAAAAATGAGAGCTATGTGAGGAGCACTGCTGGTCTGTGTCTTCCTGAAATCTGACCACATTCGTTCTTACTCTTGAGCTCCGGGAAACATGTACATTTTTATACTAGATTCTTTACTTTGATTAAGCCAGCTTGAGTTGCTTTCTTCCCCTGCAAGCAAAGTGTTCTCACTAATACATTAGGTGGCAAGTAACTAAAAGGAGGGTCATAGAATGTATAAATGAAATCCAGGAAACGAATCCTCTAAAACAGCTTCAAGGGCCTCATTTCTGTGCTTAGCATTGTTTAAACTTCCAATGCTTCATCCTATGTTTTTAAGAAAGTTTAAAAAAAAGTTTCTTTCAAGTCTCTGAAAGGCTTCATATGCTACAGAATGAATCTTTTTTTTTTGAAGAAGAAGAAGAAGAGCTAATGAAAAATCTTAAGGTTAAGGTTTATTCATAGAGGGTGATAAATGTTCTGCTTACATTAATTCCTATCTATCTTAAAGTTTTAGTATTACTTTCAAGATGAGTCACTCATGCTTCATTTAACCAACCTTTGACCAGATAATCTAACTTGCTTTAGGATTTAAACAATTTCAGGCAAAAAAAAAAGGGGGGGGGGCTTTTAAAATATTTTGATGCATAGCATTTTTATTTAAGTATAATTCATCGACAAAAACAGTGCTTTTGGTAATGCTCAGTATTGATGATATTCTGTATAGACACTCTTCAGCAGTCATGTGTTGAATGCTGGCTAGATGTAGAGCATTAAATCCTGGGGGTATAAAGGAAAGGACTAGTTGATCTAGCAATTATAAAATAATAACACTACCAAAAAGTGCAAAAAAGGTTAGTAAAGACAAAATTCTGAGAATTCAGTGACTAACCCTAAAGGTAGCCCAGGAAATTTTTGCCTGTTATCAACAATATTGAGTTTGGATAGCTCTTCAAGACAGAAGGCGAGAAAAACCCCATGCTTTGAGTAAATGGTGACATTTTTTCCATGTATAGGAATGTGAATGTGAGGAAAAGTAAGATGATGGGAAACTTCCATTGGTGCACTGGTTTTTGAACATTTAACTTGAATTTTCCCTGAAATAATTTTGAAAAACTATGTATGTAATGTTATGCTTCTATGTAAAATGTTGGTAACAGTTTAATGGTTGAAAAGGATACAATTTCTGAAAAAAGTTTCATTGAACTCTTTAAAATTATGATGTTTGTCTGCTTCAAAACTGAAGAAAGTCAGTCCTGCTAATTATGTAATCAGCCAAGTCCAAATTTAATTTTTAGAGAAGGGCAAATGTGTCCTAGTATAATCATCTCAATTAACTATGGATTCAAATTTTAAGTGGGAGAGGAGAGAGATAGAGCTGGAGGGCATTTTCTTGTCCTCCACCAATTTTATTTTATTTTATTAAGATTCAGGATAGGAGTGAGGTGAATTGGAGGAACCTTGTGAAAACAGACATGAAAAAGGGAGTGGCAGCAAGTTAAATGCACCTTTTTTTCAATCAGAAGAGAATTTTATGGACAGATTTTTGGAAATTGCAGGTTTCAGTGAAAAGCATGTAAAAAAAAAAACAGAAAAACAGTTGGTCCAATGGTATTACAAAGTTATTATCTAGCTCATGGTAGACTTGTTTGTTTTTTTTTCTCATCTGAATTATAACTAAATGACATTGAATGAAACAACATCTTTTTTTTTTTTTTTTTT